>JAJONR010007290.1:0-33542 GCA_029582245.1 Solanum etuberosum
ATAGACAGCAGTAGACAAAGCTTCCACCCAATATTTAGATGGTACAGAGGACTCAATCAATAAAGTACGAGTGACATCTAAAAGATGGCAATTTTTTCATTCAGCAACTCCATTTTGTTGTGGTGTATATGGGCAAGAGTGTTGTGAGACAATTCATTTTTCAAGCAAGAATTTTTTGAATTCATAACACATATATTCTCCACCAGAATCAGATCTTAATAATTTGATGCATGTAGAAAATTGAGTCTCAATGTAAGCCAAAAATGTCTTGAACATGAAAAATACCTCAGATTTGGATCGAAGAAAATACACCCATGTATACCGACTATAATCATCTATGAATGTCACAAAGTATTTGAAATGAGCATGAGAAATAATTGGTGAAATGCCCCAAACATCACTATGAATGACATCAAAACACTTTGTAGCACGACTACCAAAATTAGGAAAAGTAAGAGTTTTACTTTTGCCTAATTTAGAAGTAGAACAATCAATGGAAGCAACTGAAAATTGATTTTTATTTCCCAATAAATCAGAATTTGATAAATGAGACAACACAACAAAATTTGAATGTCCTAGACGCTTATGTCAAACCTCAGTCTTACTAGCAGTAGAAGTACAAGCAAAAGATAGAACAGGAAAAATGGAAAAATGTATAGGAAACAATCGTCCAACTTTAGGCCTCTTCGCGATTATCGTCCCCGACACCTGATCCTGCACAAGACAACCATTACGAGAAAAATTCACATCACAATTGTTATCTACCAATTGTCCAACTGAAATAAGATTAGTTGAGAGCTTTGGTGAAACAAAAACATTCTTGAAAGTTGGAGTAATGTCCCCAACCTTGGTAATGGGTAAATTACTACCATTGGCAATCTGTATTTGTGATGGACCTTGACACTTACGAACATTTTTTAGGATGCTCGTTGAGTTGGTCATATGAATGGAAGCACCTGAATCAACAATCCAAAAATTAGATGTAACATCGTTACCTTGTAATCCCAATGCTGAAAAGGCTGACACGATCATTTGTTGTACCATTTCAGGAGTAAGAACTTGTCCTGAAGATGAGTTATCATTAGTGAACCATTTATCCCAGCTTGAAAAGCATTGATCCTACAATTTTGATGGCGCGTGAGACACTCTTTGATAATGTGTCCTTGTTGTTTACAATAATTACAGAACTTCTTGCTACAATTGCAAGCAATATGACCATATTCCTTGCAACTGTAGCATTGAGTTCTACTCATATCCCTGCCCTTTCCTTCACCTTGAGCAGCAAATGCAACAGTGACAACATTTTCCTTCTTGAAAGCATTTTGTGTGGCAAGACGTTGCTCTTCACGAAGTAATTCTCTAAAGCAAACATCCAAAGAGGGAGACGGGTCACGATTCATCAAGCGAACACTCTCAAAGTCAGAGCATAATTTCATCAAAAAATGGTCTTGCTTGCTTTGCTCATGAACTGCCTGAATCACTGATAGAGATTCAGTAGATATTTTGGCATAGACGATATATGTAAATTCAGCCCATAAGTTCTGAAATCCAGAAAAGTAATCCTGAACAGAAAGACTTCCTTGAGAGTAATTAGCAATTTCATACTTTAACTGAAAGTGTCTTGCGCTATTATCTTGGTTGTAAACCTTTTGTAAGTAATTCCACATGGCCTTAGCTGTCTTGTACGACCTGAGATTAAGAACAATAAAAGGGTCAATTGACCCTAGAATCCATGTCATCACCCGAGCATTTTTAATCTTCCATTCGCCTAGCTTTGTTGCATCAGTAGGAGCAGGATCGCTTCCATCTATATGGCCACATAAGTTCTTTGCCGGTGACAAACAACTGAAACTGAAACTCCCAGGAAGAATAGTTTTTTCCAGTGAAACGAACACTGAAGGATTCAAAGTGATGTGAATTCATGCTTTTGAATAGCTATGAAAACTACAAAGACTCAAGAAAGCAACTAGAATGACTAAGAACAAAACTTCCAGGTGGTAGGACTGATTGTCGATGAACAGTCAACCAAAAACCAAGATTTTCATTTTTATTTTTTTTAGAAGGAACCACAAATGACTCTATGAAACAAGACAGCCAAGAGAAGGCTCTAATACCATGTCAATTTTCTGATGAATGCCTCTCAAAGTGAGAGAGTCTTTCCATTATATAGAGAAAATAAAGATTACACATCCCTAAAGATCTGTCATTCCTATCCCTAAATATCAGCTATTCTATCTCTACAAATCTGCTATTCAATCCCTCTAAATCTGCCGTGCTATCCCTCCAAATTAGCTATTCTATCACAATATTTATTCAGTTGATTCTACAATAAATGTATATGATCATGCTAATTTATATCACTATATAATTACATTAATATATACAATCATTTAGTTGTCCATCATGCTAACACACACAACATTCAAAATGCTCAATGATAAGCAGACTACCATCTTTGTTATACCAACTAGTAAAATTTAGCAGTGGCCATATACTAGACCAGAAAATCGATGGTCCATCGTTAGTTGTAATCAGAAAAAACAGAAACTCCCTCTCGTACATGATAAAAGCATACATCTTATGGAAATGATTTACGTATCAAGCTATACCTTGCCCGGCATCAGATCTGTTTTCCGATGGAAAGCCAACACTCTTGGATCCTGCACTCTTGATCTTATTTTTTTGGTGTCTAAGCTAAAATAATGCATGAGAATGATATCTATCAATAAGGAGACTATCTTGGGTATCACAAATCAGTTAAAGCACCAGTGAGCGTTTACATGAACCTATTTCCTGTGAATACTGTCAGGCATCACCTTTCCTCACCAAAGAAATTAAACACAGCTACACAAGGTGAGTAACTGGTGGTCTCAAATATAAAATGCTAAAACAGTCAAACTAACAACTTAAACACCGCATGTCTAGTCAAATAGTGCAACATAATATGGCAAGGAGGGCGTTCTGTAAGGAGCATGAGACTCCAAAACAACTTTGCTCAACCACCCTTAAGTTTACAAAGGTGGGATATAACAAGAGTATTGGTGATAAGACATTTCAGATAGAAAGAAGAACTGATCTACGGAAAGGAGAGGGATAGGAGTAGTAAGGTTTTTGAGTTTGAAAAATATTTGAGGGAGATAATGAGAGGAATAAAGTGGGTGGAGATGGAGGAATTGGTGCAAAAGCATGTACAAAATAAGGAATTTGGTACAGAGGCAGAGGAGAGACCAAGGCATATCAAATTTACTCATTTTGTTGGCCAAATGACAAATAGGAAAGGAATTAATTTCATGGATGGTCCAACCCAGCCCCACTTGACCCATCATACATGAGTATATTTTGTTACCACTCATGGCATGCCAAGTTAAATAGAACTAACTCCCTGAAGCTCCTTGGGAAGTAGTGTGCCAACTACAGCTTTCGCAAACTCACAGTAAACAGTGCAGCTCAATTAAGTATGAGCCTCTGCCACTTCTTCATATCGTGAGAACAATCATACCGTACTAAGCACTGATCCAGAAAAAAAATTGCATTGGTCAAAGGAAGAACAGCAACAGAACAAAACTTACACCAGCATTTTTTCCCAACAAAAGCTGCTTTATAGGACCTATGCATTGTCTGGAAACAAATATAGCCTGCATTAAGCACTCCGTTCGACCTTGCAAATCCAGTGAGAGCAAGCCAAAGTGTTGCAATGTTATTTGAGCCCTCATGAGATAATACAATCCTCCAATGGAACACAAAGCATATATACTCTCAGTATATCTGTGAACAGACAGAACAGAATATACTCATATGCAAGTCATCATAATATGAGGCAAAAGCAAGGCAAGACAAAAGAAAATACATTGATGAGTAGAATATGGAAGCGGGATTAAGGCAAAACAATATTGTAGCTCTCAATGCCACCTCGGAATCCTTCAAGATAATAGCTGAGAGCCTGTGAACCAATAACATGAAGAATGATAAGCAGATTAATAAAAGCAAATAAATTCATAAATGTGCGCAAAGACAGTGTGAATCTAATCTATTATATAAGAATGAATTTAACATATCATCTAATGTATTATATAAGAATGAATGTAACATATCAATATGAATATGCAAGTATCAATTGTGTAGTTCGTGCAAACAAGTGGAGAATGACTATCCAGAAACCATCAAAGGACTATGAAATAACTCAATTGACACACTTGGCATTCAAATCATCTCAAAAACTTGCAGTAAAATACTTGCACAACTTACAAAATTCATATTTGAGTTTAGACATAATTAAATTTCAAATCCAAGAAAAATGATAATCAATTTGCAGAGACATTAAATTCATTCTACTTGATAGCTAAAGCTCTCAATTAAGTACTATACTACTATTTCATTCCGCGTAACAAAGGAATAACTTTGGTCTAGTAAAGTACAAATTGATAAGCAGAACTATCTCTTAACGCGCTTGTTGTTTTTTGCAGAACGATCACCTTTGTGGAATCCTCCGAAATCGTTGGTAGTGTCAGCAGTGTTCTGCTTCTTTAAACCTTTTCTACCACCAAATCCAAACTTGGAATCCTTGAATTCCCTACTTTTCCTCTTTTTGTCGAACCCCTTCCCTTTTCCACCAAATGTTGCCTTCCCACCTGAACGATCTCCAGGAGATACACCAGGTCTCTTCTTATTTGATCTCTGATAGGGTTTATCAGCGTTTCCTCCATTAAATGCCAAATCTAGACCGCCAGCATCTTCTTTATCGAAGCCACTTTGTTGCCTTTGCTTCCTCCACTTTTTAACAGACTCAATCTCTTGCTTCTTCTGCTTAGTTCTTTCTTTCATCTTCTGTGCTTGTACATCCTTGGCAAGTTTCTTGTTATCTCTGGCCTTCCTCCTCTCCTCGGACTCCTCAATCCTCCTCTTCTCAGCCAAGAGTCGGCCCTTAACTTTCTCCATGTGAGTGTCAGACTTCACCATTTCCGCATAATAATCAGAGGGTCTCAGAAATGGTTCACCGGTTGACTGAAAGTTGATGTATGCTCGGCGTATACCCTCCAACCCCTGCGTGTAAAACGAGTGCTCCCTCGCCAAATCATCGTTCACATCCACCTCTTCTTGCTCCTCCCTGTTGATGCTAAGCCTGTGAGTCCAATCCAAATCATCAGGCCAACTGATATCAGCCAGCCTTTCAAGCAAACCATCCCTGTTATATACAGCAGTTTTTGAAGGTTCAGACAGCTTTACGACTTGCTGATCTCCTTCTTCATCTTCCGATTCCAACTCTGTTTCTGGATCGAAATCCTCATTCTCTGGGTTCATCATAGCCATTTCATCCGCAACCATCATACACAATCACACTTTCTGATAAGAAGAGTGAAAACATAATATTAGAGTTACTGACTAACTAGCTCAAATTACCAGTCACAAGCTCAAATGAAGGAGGCGGGTTGGGAAAGGTTGGCATCAAACATAAGACTAAAATTACCAGTCATAAGCTCAAATAAAGGAGGCAGGTTGGGAAAAGTTTGCATCAAACATAAGACTAAAATTACCGGTCATAAGCTCAAATAAAGGAGGCGGGGATTGGGAGAGGTTGACATCAAACATAGGACTAAAATAACTGGTCGTAAGCTCAAACAAAGGAGGCGGGTTGGGAAAGGTTGACATCAAACATAAGACTATCAAAGATCGAGTTCTCTAACAGACCAAAAGTAACTCGAATACTGTTTGTGTTCTGTTCTGGATTGGATGCTGTAAATTTCGATCATTTACTTAAGCATTTATCTAGCAACAATTTTATTGCTACCATAAAATTTTATAGTTGATTATAAGTTTCTGCCACGAATAAAACGTCTTCGTAGCAATAGTAAAGCTAATGAAAATGCCAAGAAAACTGTGAAAACAGTATAAGTAAGCTCAATCGCATTTAAAATGGTGAAAATTACATGAAAATGTTCAAATGCAACTAAAAATGACGAGATAAACTGATAAAAATACTGAGAAAATTGTGAAAACCATATGAGCAAGCTTAATTACATTCAAAATAGTGAAATTACATGAAAATGCCCAAACGCCCCTAAAAATGACGTAATAAACTGATAAAAAATGCTGAGAAAATTGTGAAAACAATGAGTAAGCTCAATTGCATTCAACATAGTGAAAATTATGTGGAAATGTTCAAACACACCTAAAAATGACGAAATAAGTTGATAAAAATGCTGAGAAAACTGCGAAAACAATATGAGCAAGCTTAATATCATTAAAAATAGTGAAAACTACATTAAAATGCTCAATCACTTTGAAAATAGCAAAAAATAAATGAAAATGCTAATAGACAGTAAAAATCACATGGAAATATTCAAACACATCCAAAACTGACGAAATAAACCGATAAAAAAATGCTGAAAAAACTGCGAAAACTATATTCTTAAGCTTAATTGCATTTAAAAATGGAGAAAAAAAAGCATTTACCTTCGAGAAGACGGCAAAGAGTGTACGCGAGTTCGAGAGCAATTGCTGGTCTCTTCTCCTTAGGGTTAGGGTTTTGTAATTGTAGTAATTATAAACTTATAGTGAAAAAAAGGAAGTTGATATCTTAAATAACCTTGAACTCACTCACCTAACTATTTTTGTAGATATTCACTCAAATTTATTTTATAACTCAAAATCACTTAATTAGTGATAAAAATCACTTAATTAGTGATAAAAATCACTCCATTATTAATATTTTATTTAGAAAGTTATCTAACCAATTTAAATGATTTTTCTATTATATTTTATTGAAATATGATTTTTATTTTAACTATCAAGAGAAAAAAAAACAAAGAATGAAAGGCAAGGAGTCAATGAGTTAATAAAATAGTTTAAAATGAGCATTTTATCATTTTTTTTAAAAAAATAGTTTAAAATAAAAATCATATTTCAACAAAATATAATGGAAAAATCATTTAAATTGGTTGGGTAACTTTCTAAGTAAAATCTCAATAATTGAGTGACTTTCTAAGTAAAAATATCACTAATTGAGTGACTTTTGAGTTATAAAACAAAGTTGAGTGACTTTCTGAGAAAAAAACTCTTAATTGAGTGACTTTCTATTTAAAAAAAATCCATAATTGAGTGACTTTAAAGTTATAAAAGAAAGTTGAGTGACTTTCTACGCAAATAGTTATTAGTTGGGTGACCATCTAAAATATTAACTCTGGAAAAAAATAATCTATATGGGCCTAGAAGATGAGAATAAGTTTGAGGCCCAATTTTATTAATGAGGCCCATTATGGCCCATGTTCAAATTTGATCAAATTCATCCACTTTCACTTCATAAGAGACTTAGGAGTCGTTTGGTACAAGCATTGATAACGCATGGATTAGTAATGCAGGGATTAGTGTTGGTGAAAAATTACTATATAACAAAAATACAAGATTACAATTGAAATAAAATGAAGAAACAGAAAACTCTTCAGGCTGAGGCGCGGATATCTCGCTTTCTTTAAGGAGATTCAAGCCCACTGCAGCAAATGTTTTTCACCGGTCCAGCAGTAGTCCTCTTGACTTGTCCCCTCCAGGATACAACAGCCTAATCACAAAGTGTAACTCAACAAACTCTGGACAAGAGTTGAGACCAAAGCTCCAGAAAAAGAACACCTCCCTTCAACTAATAAGAACTCTCTTTTTAACAAACTTTTTGCACTCTATATTTTTCTTGTGTGTATAAACCAAATGAAGACCACCACTATTTATAGTAGAAGAAGTCTTCCTAGGAATAAATAGGAAGATAATGGAGTAGTAAATAGTGAAGATAAATGGCCTTAGAAGTTACATAGGTTACAAGGAATAATGGAGGAAGAATAATGGTGAAGTAATGGTGAAGGGCAACAAATGCACTAACGTGCAGATGTTACTATATGACCATTACCAACGTTTCTTTGCCAACGTTCACAAAGCAGTATGCCATAATGCCTCTGGTCATTAATTGACCATTGAGTAATTAGACACCAATGCTATACATTGCAGCAAAGCTGCTAGTTACTCCAATAATCAAAAAAGAAATTGTTAATGTGTCAATTCAAAGAAGTAAAATAATATAATATTAAAATGCCCCTACACTAACAATTAGTAGTGCATGAATAATTTTTTGTTAAGTGTTTGGTTCATTGCTTTCTACTTAATCCTGTGTTTAATTTAAAAACTCTACGAAAAATTTCTTTCCTATTATATCCTTGTGTTATTTTGAGATTGTTTATTTCATATAATTGGGTCAAGGTAGATAACCGCCGGACGATATTTTTTTTTTAAGGATTATCTATTCCATTTAACTAGTTATATATTTTTATTTATTTATATATATATATATTATTATTTTTATTTTTATTTTTATTTTTAAGTTGTGATGTACCACTAAGGAGATCCTTGATGACACAATGTATTTCTAATTTTTTGTTGGTCAAATATATCTTAAACTTAACATAGATTTAAGACTACTTAAATTGTTCAATACCTAAAGCTTATTAAAAAAAACAAATAGTTCAAGTGGTTAATCGACAAACTACCTTGAATTAAAAAAAAATCAAAAAAAATGGAGAAAAAATATTAGTGAAATCATTAAACTACCCTAAACGGACTTGGAGAATTGAAAAGAACATTTATAACCATTCCAATATAAATAAAAAGGAAATTAAGTTACAAAAGAAATTTTGGAAAAGGTAAGGGGATAGTTTAGTCATTTAGGGGTCTTATCCAAGGTTTGTTAAACTTTGGATTAGTTATCCCTCCATTTTCTAGGGATAAGATAAGACCATATATGGTGGATAAGCAATCCATGGATTAAATTAAATAAAGTAACCAAACAATGTATTAGATGGACTAAATTTTAATCCATGGACTATTCTATTTAATACCGCCTACCAAACGGGTCCTTAAGTTTAATACCAAAATCGAAAACGTTCATTTGATTGGAGAACAAGTTAAATATGAATTAGGCTTAACACATAGTCAACCTGGTAACTTATTAGGATTTAGACATTTGAATTAAGCAATGATTCGTCGTCAAGTAAGTTTGGGGGGTGTGGACATACGTGCACGAATTCGGGTATAGGAAACTATACCGACCAAGGATGGAAGCCGCTTTCTCTCATTCCACTCGTTTAGCCCTCTTCACGAATTTGTACAATTGATGCCACAAAAATAGTCAGCTCTATTATAAAAGAAATAAGGAAAGGGGCGACAATTTGACACCAAATATCCGGAGGTGTGGAAAGAGTAGCCGTGAGAAGCGAAAAAACCATCAATAAACAACGATAGTTCGTGGAGGTTTCTACAGAAAGACCCCTTGGTTCTGGCAATGTTTCAATTAAACATATCAACTCCTAATAAAATGTTTCAATTAGACGTTTTTAAATCAAAACTTTATAATACGTAAACTAAATAATATAATGAATATACTTATACGAGATAAAAAAGAATAGCTAGATGCACAAAACATCTTATGTCCATCCACGGTCCGGAAAAAAATCGCACCCCAAAAAAGTATAATCAACTCTGTAGTTGCACAATCTTTGAACAAATTGATTGCAACAATACCTATTTATATACAACTTATAACCTGCAGAGCTAAATATGATGCCTATAGCATAACAAAATTGATCAGATGATAGTAGGGATGGATATCTAACATGGAAAGTACGAGTTCGACAAAATCCAATAATTTCGATCCAAACCATATGTTTCGCGAAATCTACTGAATATATTCATAAATAAGTATCAGAACTCATAAACTTCAAATTCAAAACATACAAACTTCAAATCTTGAATAAGCCTCTAGATGGTAGAGCAAAACCAAACATTCGGTTTGTATCCTTCAGCATTTAGCTTCATTTACGCATCAAGACATTTTGGCATCGATGAACACCAAAATTTGTGTATAAAGAAGCTTCATTTACGTAATTAGACATTTTGGCATCGATAGACACCAAAACTTGCGTATAACGAAGGTAAGAACAGCGTAAAGGGGATACCACCATCACAGCAGAAGGGGTCTTGATATGCAATAGTGGATGGACCCCTGAATGCCTTTGCTTAATGCATTTCTCTGGTTTTGATGCCGCGTTTTTCTTTGCAGGGGGCAAAAATCATGGTAGAAACGCATCAACTTATCCAGGTCCCGGAGAGGTAATAGGCGATTATTCCCACATTTGATCTACATTCCAGTGCTGGGACAAGCAAAGTACATTGCCAGATTGTAAATGCTTCCACAATTAGCAAGTAGTTGAAGCCACATCGACAGTTGATGGTTTTGCAGGTTTTTCTGCAGTAGAGTCGCTCAATTTCCTCTTCTTCTCATCACGTCGCTGCTTATTTGAGGAGCGGTCAGCAGTGGAAACAATTTTTGAAACAGTAAAGCCAGCAACTTCAAAATCATAGGATCTGTTTGGGAGTAACGCGTTACGAACAATGACATCAACACCATCATATGTCCAGACACCTAATTTAGCCTCTCCCTTTAGTCCAATGGCAAACCAACCAAGACCAGAAGCAGCAATATCAACAGAACTTGAATCCCACATATTTCCATTCACATGAAATTCCCTCTTCAACCATTTCCCTAGCTCTTCAGATCGTCCCTCTCCAATCGGCGGCTGACAAAATGAAAATACAATATAGCATTTAATCATTATCATATACATCAGCCAAACTGTCAAAGCACGAAAGTAACTAAATCAGGTTTCTACATCAACTAGGGACTTTTAAGTCAGTAGCCAACTACAGGGAGACTTGTTTACAAATATCATGAAGCGTCTGAAGAATCTGGCCCCTTCTAGCGGTCCTTTTATGAACCTAAGCCATCTAGACTATGCTTCATCAATTCTCAACCTTACAATTCTAAAGGTTAAGAAAGAAAAACAAATGAAAGCAGCAAAAGTATCATCATACAACTGAATGAAGGATTCAGCAGAGATATCTGGAGAAACCACACTAGCTCAACTCAGATTCCATATATTTTGACACCTGGTGAAGATTTAAAACACAGAATGGAAGTGATGTAATATCAAACAAGCATGTTTAGGAGTATGTTTAGGCAGATAGACCGTTCACCCAGTGCCGCTACCCACTAGGGCTGGCCTAATAGGAGCAAGAGACTTGGAGGTAACAACCAGAATGAGACATTATCTGATCGTCGAAATGCCAATGTCAGATAGCACTTTTTCTTGCCGAACCAGTTCCAAACATAGCATCAGATTATAGAAGCTATGAGAAACTTGAAGGATGCTCTAAGACTGTTGACGGTGTGGAGGTCGAGGATTGGGGTACAAGGCTAGTAGTACATAGTTCCGCATCTTGTCTCTCCTGCTAGTAGTATTAGTATTATTTTACTATTTTCGTATTTTTCATTCTTAGTTTTCTATTACTACTTGTTGTCACTTATGCCTCTATTTTCTTACTATTCTGTTGTCATTACTGCTTATGTCTTCATGAATGTTGTGTTTTTGCTTTCCTTGAGCCAAGGGTCTATCAGAAACATCCTCTCTACCTGCCACAGTAGGGGGTAAGGTATACGTACACTCTACCCTCCCCAGACCCGACTTGTGGGACTATATTGGGTATATTGTTGTTGCTCTACGACTGTTGACACCTTTAATTCCCAGCGTGAGAATGTTCCAGTACCTAAAATTTCTATTACCAAAGAGCATTTATTTAGCCCTCACCAGTTCCAAACATAGCATCAAACTGTTTTACTTTATTGCTTTTTTCTTAAAAGTCAAGCACCGAATTCCCTACAACGCTATCATCCAACACTGCTATTCAGTGGCACAGACCATCAGCAAAACTTTCAAACTCTGTCACCCTAACACTCAAAATTCATGACAGAAGCAAAGCCAGCTTCAAGCTAAATAAGACTAAATTCAAAGACAACAAATTAACCGTCTTCTGTTGACAATGATATTTTTTTCCCTTTCTGCAGTTAAATTGAATTTACACCAACAGTATTGAACTACGTGCAAAGAAAACAATAGGAAGTGCAATATCATAAACTTCAGACAAAAGGGATTTGTTAAAAAGAAAGATTTGAAATTAGAAAGAAAGAAAGAAGAACATCCAATTCCTAAAGCAGATAGTACCTGCAGCTGACGCCCAAAATGTTCTTCCAGCATTGTGCTGACATTCTCTGTCCTCCCCATGTGAAGTGGAATTAGCGGAGATGCCCAAACTGTAACATACACGGAATCAACAGATAATTCTTCCACATCCAACCGCATGAGCCCACCTATATGAACTGAATGTCCAACCTGTCCACAGCAAATAATGAAATCATGAGATTTCAAAGTGGATAAAACAAACTAAACCAGAGAAAGCATGTTCTTCAAGTGAAGTTCGAGCATAAGCATAGCAGACACATCTGATGGAGAATAGGTGCAATGAAATGATAAATTTGGGTTGTCTTTTCATATTTCGATCCTGTATCTAAGACTACACAAGCAACCAAAACAGTCACATCTCCACAAGCATTTTACAGGTTAATAATCTAATCTCTGGTTATATCTTTCCTGGGCATACCTTGCCATTAGATTCTCTTTTAAATGCTCTAAAGCTTCACACAAAGTTTTTGACCTGACCAAAATCGTTTTACAAAATGGAAAAAAGCAAAATACACTTTTGTGAAGTAAGTTCAGGTAGTTGGTTGAAACATATTACAAGCAACAATAAGCACTACACGGGAGAACTTAAGCCACTATACCACCTCAAAAATGAGAAGGAATAATGGATTATACTAAAGTTGCTTCCTTTTTTTTTTTTTTTTTTTTTTGATGAAGTTGATTCCTTTCTTATCTTCTGGTTATCTGTTAACAATCAGTGCAAAGATTGGATAAGACTAAGATGAGCATAATGAGATGGACTCAGTAAATTTTCATACTTGTATGATAGTAACTGATTTCTCCGAAAGACGGTAAACAAAATCAACAACACTCAAAATTGAAAGTGAAGTGCAATAGAAAGAAAGCTTTTGCAGTCAAATAACATATTCTTTAAGCAGCCTAGAAGAGAATTATGAACCTTGATTCTATATGTCCTTGGCTTCAACTCTTTACTTATATAAACTAGCTTCTGCTCATCCCTAGTCAACCTTGTCGAAATCTGATGCGGATGTAAAAGCCCCGGAGTATCAAACAACTTGGCATTCCTTGGAAGCACCCCTTCCACCCTCAGTATCCCCAATGTAGTCCCCGGCACCGGTGCCTCTGTTAAATGACTTAGATTTCCACCTGAACACTTCCCTATTGCATTGATTAATGTGCTCTTTCCAGCATTTTGTGCTCCTACTGCCCAAATATGCCCTCTTGGCCCGGCCAGTCCCACTACATCATCAATCAAATTCTTCACTCCCCAATCCCTCACTGCACTAACCATATGTACACTCGTCAACTTAATCGCCCCACCCTCTCTTGCCCTTGTCCTAACCCAATGTTCAAGCCTAGTAGGTGACAATGAGCTAGGTAAAAGATCAATCTTTGTAACTACCAATACCATTCTAGGTACATTCCCTGATTTCCCCTCCTTCCACGCCCGCGAATTCTCTTCAATTGTCCTAGAAACTAACTGAGCTACTTTCCTAGGAAACGATCCATCGAAATCAGATGCATCAACCACCATCAAAACAACCGCCCTCGCCCCACTACTCGACATCAACCTCCTCCCAACAGTATGATCAAAATCAAAATCAGGCAACAAATTCTCCACACTTGGATCCTTAACCTTCCCATAATGCCTCAAACTATGACACCTAGCACAGACAACAGGCTTTTCACCTTTCTGAACTGATTTTTCAACATTTTCTTGATTTTCATGTTCTACATCCTCATTAAGCAAACCCCTTTTCAGAGAAAACGATATCTCAGGCTCATCAACAACTGGATTCTTGTTAATGGGTGTTTTATAATTTGGGGGTTTAACACATGGCTTGATGAAATACCCTGGTTGTTTTTGGTCAAAATCTTGCATTTTAACACCACAACCAGGGCAAACAACATCAGAAATGGATTCCTCAAAATTCCCATCTCTAGAAACTGGTAAAGATTGGATTTTTATAGGTGTAGAGTAGTTTCTAAAGCTGAACAAGAATGAAGGGACAAGGGTTTTAGCAGGGTTTTGGGTATAAACATTTTCAAGAATTGGAGGACAAGAGTTGGGTATAGGATTTTTGTGTGTATATGCTGAGAGAGAAAGTGGGAAAATCATTTTTTTCAACTTTGATGAAGAAATTGATCTGATTATCATTGTTCTTTGATTGTTCTTTCTGTTAATCTAAGGTTGTTGTGAAAGAGTTTTAAGAGGCATTTGTACCCTTTTTTGAGGGTTTAAGGAATTTGTTGTCTCTTTGGGCTGTCTAAAACTATAGCTAGGGTTCTTTGGACATTTTAGTTCCGAGGACGTAAATTGCTCTAGACAAGCTTTTTATGACGAGCTCGATAGCTCTCAAAGAAAGAATATAAAGGGTTCCTAATTTGAGAAATTCATTAGGGAGATTCGTGCTCGATTAATTAAGTTATTTTTATGAATTTTTAATTTCGGGGATGTAAATTGATTTAGATAAGCTTTTTATGACGAGCTCGATAGCTCAATCAAAGAAAGAATAAAACGGGTTCCGAATTTGAGAAATTCATTAGGAAGATTCGTGCTCGACCAATTAAGTTATTCTTATGAATTTTTAATTTTTTTTAAAAAAATTGTGATAATTTCGAAAGGGTGGGTATTCAATTTTTGAATTTAGGATTTTGAAAAAATATCATTCAATCTGAATGAAAAAAAACTGATCTGATTTGTTTTTCTTTTTCCTTTTCTTTTTGATTTAATTTATTTTTTGATTATTGGATCACGTCAGAAAAAATAATATGAATCTAATATAATTTAATTGAAATAATGAAGTTAAGTGTATTCGGATTTTTGAATTTTAGGATTTTGAAAAAGTATCATTCAATCTGAATAAAAATAAATTGATTTGATTTATTTTTTCTTTTCTCGATTTAGTTTAATTTTTTAATTATTAGATCATGTCAGAAAAAAACAATATGAATCTAATATAATTAATTAAAATAATGGACATTTTATTATTACTAAAATAATCCGGCATGCCTAAATATTATAATCAAAATAAAATATAAATGTTATTTAATGCAAGTTGATTCTTTTATTGAGCATATATCAATAATTAAATATGTTTTATATAAAGATAAATAATTTCTCAAGTGCTAAAATGAGTCTGCTCTTGTTAAAAAGTAAAAAAAAGAGTTGCCACTAGTGAGATTCGAACATTCGAACACTTTAAGTTTGCATGTCTTCGCTCTTTCAAGGCACCTGAAACCACTTAGGATCATAATTCCAACCTTTGTTGGTAAACCTTCCCTCATAGTGCCCCAAGTCAAATAAGAGAGACGAGAATACTGCAACTATCTAATCAAGGATCACAATTTCGACCTTTGTTGGTGAGTTCACCCTATTAGTGTTCCAAGCCAAATAAAAGAGCAAGAAGAATGCAACTATCTAATCAACATCATAATTCCGACCTTTATTGGTCAATCTACCCTGATAGTGGTGCTCTAAGCCAAATAAGAGGGACAAGAAGAATACAACTATCTAATCAACATACAACTATCTAATCAACATCAGAATTCCGACCTTTATTGGTCAATCTACCCTGATAGTGGTGCTCCAAGCCAAATAAGAGAGACAAGAAGAATACAACTATCTAATCAACATCACAATTCCAACCTTTATTGGTCGATCTACCCTAATAGTGGTGGCCCCAAGAAAAATAAGAGAGACAAGAAGAATGCAACTATCTAATCAGCATCACAATTCCGACCTTTATTGGTCGGTCTGCCCTAATAACCCCCCCACCCCACCCACCCCAAGACAAATAAGAGAGACGAGAAAAATGCAACTATCTAATCGGGATCACAATTCCGATATAAAAAATGACTATTGAACACATAAAGGCAAGAGAGAATATACAGAAAGAGACTAACAACCAGATAGATTATCATATGGCTGGTCATTAAAAAGCTTAAAATGCCTCACAACTTTAGATACATGATCCACAGTTGAGCTAAACTACAATCGATACGATCGATCCGAAAAACCAGAAACTGTATAGAACCATTTACAAAAAATTAAGCCACCAACCAATTTAGCGATAACTAACTATACTTTCTGGGCATCTCCGCAATGAAGGAAGATGCATATATCTAGTTTACAATGGCTCTCGCCAAATACGCCCAGCTACCTTTAGCTTCAGCTCCTTCCTGTCACCACCAGAGAAGAAGAGTGCCATGCTCCTTTGAATAATCAGCCCGTCTAAACTGTCTCGGACAGTTTTATGACTATCACGGATGCTCCTCGGTACTCCCTGCCATGTTAACTTTCTGCCAAATCCACCTACTTCAAGACTATAACTAAATCTTTTCGCATCATCATCATCACCCATAAAACGAAGGAATGCCATGTATACCGGTGCCAATCCAAGATTGAAAGCCTCAAAGTGCAGGCAGAACTGGTGACCGAAACAGTTAAAAACCTATTCCAGAAAACAGCACATTGCAGATGAAACAATGTGAAAATCCACAAAAAAAAAAGCTCAGTTATCATGGCTAAATGCTAGACGGAAAATTAATTGGTAGGCGAACAACAAAATTATGCATGCTCTTGTCTGCCTTCATTTTCAACCAGAAAAGATAAAGCTGGGCAGGAGAGTTTGAACCTCCTAGCAATAGCTAAAGTACAAAAATGACGATGAATAACAAAATGTATACATCACTTCTACAATTGGATGAAGAAAACTACTCCTCCGTTTCAATTGTTTGTCTGGTTTTGATGTGACACGGAGTTTAAGAAAGTAAAGACTTTTGAATCTTGTCATCTTAAACTAAAAATATGTAAAATGTACCAAAATGTCCTTCAATCTTATGGGCTTAAACATGTCATGTGGAGAGTTGGAATCAAAGAGTTTGCCAAAAAGGGAAAGAGGCATTCTTTTTTAAACGAACTAAAAGGAAAGTAAGACAACCAAATTGCAACGGAGGGAGTAGATAATAGTGTCACTCTTTTTTTTGATAAGGTAAATAGTAGCAGATTTTTCCTCAAAGTATCAAATAGGAGGCCAAGATGTAACTTTTAAGAGGAAAAAAGTAACAGAAACAGCCATCAGTTTCTCTCCTTTCACAGATGACAGCTTCAAAATTTTCTAAAGATTTTCTTTCAATGTTGACTTAAAAGGGCATGTGAATCTCATTGGGATTTCGCCATCTTCCAACGAAGGCAATTCAACTTTAAGTTGTTGATAAAGAAGCACAAAAAACTGGACGTTTGTAAGTCTTTTCCTTGTGCAGGAAAGCTGTAAAATTACAACAACATACCCGGTGTTAGCCTACAAGTGGGATCTAGGGAGGGTAGAGTGTACGCAAACCTTACTCCTACCTCGTAGAGATAGAGAGGTTGTACAGTCTTACCCTGCATTGCTGCAAGAGGCTATTTCCATGGCTCGAACCCGTGACCTCCTGGTCACATGGCGGCAACTTAACCAGTTACACCAAGGCTCTCCTTCACAACAAAGGTAAAAAAAAAAGAGAGAAAGAAAGAGAGAGGACTGACCGTCAACATCCATGTAGCATTCTCAACTTCTTGAGGATTAGATTTGACATAACGATGATTGAAGGTACACCCATCATGCATATCAACCTTGTGATCATCTTTTAGGTGTGCAACAAGGTACTGAATATCACCAGTAACAGCGCATTCAGATCCTGCATATGGGCAATTGTATGGTCGAAATCTGCAGTTCTGCTCATGTCGAAGCCTAGTATGATAAGTGAATATATCTTGACAGCCATAAATTTGGTATCGGCACGGCAATTCTAGTGACTCAGCAATTTTTTCCAGTGCTAGACATCTTATGTTTCCAAGCTCATGGCGGCAAATTGGACATACATGTACTTTTGACTTGCACTTCACGCATAATGTGTGACCATTTGGACACTTACAAGAAAAAGATCAACAAGCTCAGTAAAAGACCACGAAATGCATAATGGACTTGAAGAATAAGATCACAAACTTAACAAAAAAGAAAAAGAAAAACGAAACAAAAGTTCAGTCGGCCAACATTTTTTTGGAAGGCACTAATCTTTTGAAGGGACATCTTTTTCTTTCGATTGTGCCACAAAACTATCACACACTACCCTAGAGAAGGAAGTATGCAATGAATACTACATAAACGGTAGATAGGAAAATCATCTTTCCCGAAAACATACCAAAAATCTGCTATTAATGTTAAATTATATGCTTTATCTTGTAGGAAACTAGGTGCTCTCTATCGTTAACTAGCAACGACAAGCATCAAATTTTCACAATTATTCTCTAATACAGCTTGTAGAGTTTGACTGTCCATAACATGAGACATTTATCCTTCAGGGAACTAGGTGCGCTCGTGCTGTTAACAAATGATCGGAAGTACAGACTTTAACCATCATTTTCCCCTCAAACACCTTATTTGAAGGAAAGAAAGGATCATTCAAACTTCAAGAAAGAAAGATGGGAAACCCTTTTTTGCCATGCCCAAATAACTTGAAAGCTACTATACTTGACCTCTCTATCCTCAAATGAAAATGTTTTCCTCCTGCAGCTTTTCTTACAAATCTAGACAACTACAAGATTACATTATTAGAAACTTAATTAACATCTCTCTAGTATGAACACAAAGAAAATAAGAAAGCAAAACTGGCCAATTGCTTCGCACAAGATTTTGAAGCACCGGTCAAAGATATCAAGGAGTATGGTCCTTCAGCGAGTAACTTGTGGCTCTTGAAAATAAAAAGAACTCAATTACATGCAAAGCCAGATCCTATCTAAAAGCTTAAACTGTTAGAGAAGGGACACTTCTATTTAAGTATTTTTTTGACATGCAGGTTTGATTTTTTTTCTTGGCAAATGACGTGGAGATTCCTAATGTTGATAATGCGTGGACACAGGATAGCTTCCTACTTTAATACCAACAATCCCCTCTCGTGTAGGTTTAATTTTTTTCCCTTCAGAAAGCACGTGAAATTCCTTTTGATAATGATGACGAAAGTCGGGCCCAAGACATCTTCGTGCTTTACTACCATAAAAAGAAGTGGATCAGAACCTAACTTAATTCCAAAAGTTAACTCATAAGGTGAGGATATCCTTAGACCATATAAGGAGACAACAACTCATTCCCTCAACCAATGTGGGACCCTTACCAAAGTGGATATCCAGAGTGTGAAGAGTAAAACGGAGAGAACAAACAATTGGAAAGCAAAAAATTGGGATGGCTGAAACTTATTTCTAGAAAGTTGAGGTACTCTAGCTGTCTAGCAAATTGCAAAAACTTTTTTACTAAGAATGGGGAGAGAACAAATTCATCTCTACTGAACAGACTAACAGACATTTTCTCCCTATAGTAGCTCGAATTGATTATATTATGCTGCAACTTCATTAAGATGTGACACTTGAATTTAAAAACTCATAAGAACCATTTATAGTCATTTGTCTAGAAAGAAAGCATAATGAGATATTATGGAAGCTGGACATAACTCCCATCAAAAGTGAGATGATTGCATCAGCTCAAAAGCGAACTTATGTAAGATAGTACAGCAGTAAAACGTTTTCTTAGAATTCAAAATTCACTATCCAATACATTCTTTAGAGTTTGGACTATTAAAAATCTGGTGCTCAATAATCGTTTGGAAAAATATCTGCGCATCCTTATCGAAATTCAACAGCAAGTACCAAAAGCTCCTCCACCCTGTACCACTTTGGTGAATAACAGAATATCAAGAAATCACAAATCACTCTCATTGCAAAGCTGCCATTCCAATTTAAGAAATATTAGAATCTACCTGGTGAATTGGTGGATACATTGGATTCATACAAACAGGGCATTCAAGTAGCTCATGAACAGCACTGTTAGATCCCGCTCCATTCTTCCCACCAATAACAGCTGCAGCTTTTCTAAAGGGGGAGTTTTTGAATTCAGCACTTTCTGGTGCAATACCATAGTCAGCATATGCACTGCGAGAATCACCAATATCCTGGTAATTACTGCCTCCGGGAGCCATGGTATCTATATAAACTACTATGTGTTGACAACAATATATATCCTCCTCAAATCTGATCTTCTAGCTCTCTTGACGGCCCTGATCCTGCCACCAAAGGAAGCACGGACATAAATTGGAAAGATATTCATTTTCTGTATAAAAAGGCAGAGAAATCAACCTATCAAACAGAATAAGAAAAAGATCTACATAAATGAAAAATCAATAAGGCGTCGGAAAGGAGGTTTGTGCCACTACTTGTTAGAACACCCTATTTTAATGCCAGTTAATGCATGCAATTTAACACCAACCACTTATATGGAAATTTATTTGTCAAGTCTTCGATGGCTAACCAGAGTAAATTTTTAAGAAAATATTCATTTCGCAAGCAAAATTAACACGAGAGTTGGGAAAAGGAGAACAGCAGAAAAGAAGTTTAGTTAAACAAGTTAGTGTCCCTATTATAAATAATTAGATAACTAGTCTATGAACTTTTCGATTGTCAGCATTCAAGATTAGCAAGTTGCACACATGTCTAGAACAGAAGTCAATTTAATGTATTGTCTTTCAATAACTAGGTCTTGTGTCAAATAATTGCTGTAATAAGATACTTGTGTAAGATCAAAATATTATTATTCGTAAAAAGTTTGACCAAAGACTTAATTCACCGAGTAAACTTGCTATGTTGTTGTCAATTAATTCACCTATCAATTTTTTTTTTGAACAAACACATCTAATCCCCGAAAGCAATTGCAATTGGTCCTTTGGCAACTGCAAGAAGTAAAATTAAGATATAAATAATAGTTGCACATCTGTAACTTCTCTTCAGATACTAACAAAGTCCTTGCATTGCAAATAATGCGAAGCTATGCTACTCACAGGACAAAGCATCCAGAAAAGTGTAGTTCAACCAAAGATTGGGAAAGAGTGTTTGTACTAGAAACCAAGCTGCTACAACCTAGTCCAAGATTTTAAATTCCTTTATAGGCATCATCTGATACAGTCATAGAAATCCATCGAGGTGAAGTTTCAAAGATGGACATAAATAAATATAGGATATTTCATTGCTAGTACATCTTAAAACAGCAGATAATATACAAAGAGGACGATTATATTGGAGAACAAAGTGATATCTTATCCAGAATGACACCTCATCTGCAGCTGAGTTTCATGGTATGGATTGAGCAACCTATCCAAGACAGCCTTAATTATTGGAAATCAAAGCGACATTTTGTCCAGAATGACACCTCATCTGCAGCTGAGTTTCACGGTATGGATTGAGCAACATACTCAAGAAAAACAGTACTTTTTTGGACAAGCCCAAGAAAACTAGTCCCTTCGTCATAAAAATTTGTCCAATTTCATATCTAAAGAGTCGAAGAAAAAAATCTTCAACTAAGATTTTCAAGTGTATCATGCTGTTTGAAATGGAAAAAATTATAACTTGAAAAGTTTCTAAATATCCAAATTTATTTCAAAGTAGTTTTTTAATAAGTAAAAGTTTTTTATGAGGATTTGGCATCTGATGTTTTGCAAAGCTTATAAATGTATCTTAACTTGTAATTAAAGTTTCTTACCAAGAGCTAGATTATATTAATTGCACAGCAAAAAGAATATCTGGTTTCATTTCGACTGTGTTATATATATTTTTTTTCTGGACACTAACTATTGAAAAGAGTGCATAAACACAGTGGTATAGGGTATTCAAAAACCAAGCAATGTGCTTTTATGCAGCACCAATGTAGCACTTTGGATTTGTCAATTTGAAGTCAAAGACACATAGATTGAGAACGAATATCACAACCATAGCCACATGGAAAAAATTTGATAGAAAGATGAAAACACAACAGGAAACTATATCTTTGGGTTAAAGATGTGAGTTGGCTAGAGAACTATCCATCACTCCCATGCAATAATCATAATTTGACAACAATTGGATTCAAAGGTAGAGACATATAAAGAATTAAAAGTAATTCTTTTCAAGATACATTTAGAATTTCATTGACAATAATGGGGCGGAGGGAGAAAGAAGTTATTGAAGAGTGAGGTAAGGTATATAGTAAAATACTCCTATTCTTGGAAATTTTCAAAAGGAAAGTAAGCTAGTAATTCTAGGGCTGAGGGCAATATTAAAAGGAATGGCATTCATACAACTCCTTTATATGCAGAGAACTTTGATTTAGATGCGTTAATAATCATGACACTCTTACAAAGAAAGTGATGCCTACTAAGTATAACGACTTAGTAAATACTTCACCTGCTCAAAAAGAAGTATAAAGACTTAGAATTATGATTTTTTTCAATTTTCAAAAAACTCCTTAAAATTTGTCATGCAGATTCCCTCTTCTTTAGGGAAGTGAGTGTGATATGCTCAAAAGTTGTTTCGAGTTTTGACACTAATCTGTCATTAAAATTGTCTGCAGACACATTTGCTTAATATTCTACCAGCCAAAGCCATCAAACGTTTTAGTGCTCGTTCAGGATACCTTGGTTAACCAAACTGACTCACCGAGATGAATAAATCTAAGTTCTTCAAACAAAAAAATTCTTAAGTTAAGTGTGGATAGAGAGTGTCCCCACCTGACAAGGTTATCCTAAATGTCCAGCAAAGTATCACCTCAATAGGAAGAAGCATAGACAGCATAGCAACTAAGGTATCTCACTTATTTCCAACATCACACTGAAAAAGTACCATATAAAATCTTCTCAAAGAATTTTCTTACACAAGAAGCGAACGCAATGCCTACAACATCAAGAACAACTTCCTTCACTCCCCTTGCTGAGAAGGCATAACTTTGATTGGACAAAAATGAGAAGAAAAAGAAGAAGCAACAACAACAACATACCCAGTGGGGTCGGGGGAAGGTAGAGTGTACGCAGACCTTAACCCTACCTTGAAGGTAGAGAGGCTTTTTCCAATAGACCCTCAAACCAAGAATTCAAACCAATTTTATGACACAAAGGTTCAAACTTTATGAGCTCACAAGAACTCCCACAAACAAGAAAAGCACAAAAAGGAAAAAAAATCATCATCCAACAAAATTTGCTGATCAACAAAAATAGCAGCCAAGACTAGAACAAACATCCAAAGATCCAAACTTTGTTAGCCATTTTTAGGAGAAAGAAACCTAAATCCTTGACAAGAGAACACTTCTGAACTCTTCACTTTTTGCCAACATTCCCAATTTTTCAATAACCCAGTAAAGGCAATTCAAAAACAAACTCTGACAGCTAGCTCAAAAGCAAAAAAAAAAAAAAAAGACCCAAGATGCTACACCATATACTTTCTTCACATTTATCTTCCCTCTTTTAACCTTTGATTCCTCAAATTCAAACAAAATCACCAACTTCCCAGAAAGAAAAAGTAAAAACCTGAAAGCCTTCAAACCACAAAGATTATCAGCACCCCACAAACATAAACATCAAACGAAGAAAAGATACCACAACAGAAGTCCCAAAATCTAAGGTAAAGAGAAAAAAAGAACCAATCTTATGACACAAAGGTCCAATCTTTATGAGCTCATAACAACTCCCATAAACAAGAAAACCACAAAAATCATCAGCACCCCACAAACATAAACATCAAACCAAGAAAAGATACCACATCAAAAGTCCCAAAATCTATAGGTAAAGAAAAAAAAAAAAACTAGAATTCAAACCAATTTTATGACACAAAGGTCCAATCTTTATAAGCTCATAACAACTCCCATAAACAAGAAAACCACAAAAATCATCAGCACCCCCACAAACACAATAAAACACCAAAATCTAAGGTAAAAAAGAGCAAAACCAACCAAGATAAGATTTTGTACCTAAAAGCCTGATTAACTCATCCCATTCTCTACAAAAGCAACCAATAATTGGGTCTTCCTGATAGGCTTCATCAACAAAAAAAGAAAAGAAAACAAAGACAAAAACCAAGAACAGAAAATTAAAGGGTCTTAACAAAGGGGTAAGAGTGGGTGGTTGAGATGAACCAAATATCCTTAAAAGCTTTCTCCTTGATTTTCGTGTCCACCAAAACAGGCTCTTGTTTTTTCAACAGTAAATCTGAGAAAACAAAACCATTTGTTTGTTTCTCTTTACAAGTATACAAATCTAAGGGTAACAAGAGTCAAAGATTTGAAAAGGGTCACTATCAAATCATGTAAATCCTCATAAATTCATAATAATTTAACTTATAATTGATACAACCCCCTTACAGTTTACTGATTTTTGTGACACATACACATGTTTGTGTACAAATAGAAAAAAATTGAAAAAAATAATAAAAAGATTGGATTTTTTTGAAAGGGTATTGTGAATTTTGTACAACACAGCATTTTTTGTGGAAATTTTGTCTTAGAGGATGACCATTAATGGTGGACTGTGAAGTTTGAAGCTGTGTTGGCTTTTTCTGCTGAGGGGGGTGGGGTGGGGGTGGGGGTGGGGGGGTCAGCTTTGGTTTTCTCGATTTTCTCGCAAAAAAAAAAGAAAAAAGGTGGCATGTCGCGTACGCAACGTTTGAAATTTTTTTTTATTATTACCCTATGATCTTTTTAGAATAAAATTGCGATCATGTTCGGATTAGTTTGCATGATAAATTAATTATATGAGTATTTATTACTAATATTTATTAGCATAGATATCGAATAATTCTTATTTTTTTATATTCTCATAATAAATATTAGATAGTTTTTTTATCGAGACTTGAACACATATTGAATAACATTTACTTTTCATTAATATAAATATTGAGTAATTTTTTTCGTTAAGATTCAGATTGATGAATAAAAAAGTGTTTAGTATTATTATTGTGTCGTTGAAATCTGAACATAATATCTCGTATATGAACACAATACATATTGAAATTCTTCATTTATATTCGTGTTATCTTGCTATGTCTCGATTATTTCATTATATTTATCATTGAATTATCATGATTATCCGTTGGATTCTATTTGTCAAGACTTAAGCAGATGAGCGTAAATTATCAATTATTTCTTTCGTTAGAAAAATAATAAGTGCATAAGAAAATCTATTTAAGTAAAAGAATATATATTTAAATTCTTATATTTAAAATTCATAATATGAAATTTATTGACTATTAGATCATATCCTTCTATGATGCATTATTATCTTCTATATAATCATATTTTTCTATGATCGATTTCTTTTTAAAATTGATTTTTCATATTATAATATTATATGAGTATATAATAATAATAAAATTTTTATCTATAAAATTAATCATGGAATTTTAGTGGTGGACATTGTGTACAAGCAATGAAGCCATGTGGAAGCTGAAATCAATCAGCAATTATTAAAAAAATTATGGGAATTAAGTAACTTTTGAACTTGAAGTTTGGCCATGCAAATTTTTCTGCTTAAAATATTTGTTTAGTTAACTTTTTCTTTAACTATTTTAAAATGTTTCTTTTCCTTTTTTCTTAAAAATAAAACATTAAGGTACTTTTCTAAGTTGAAAATTAATAGCAATAAAATACCAACCACCATATAAGTTGCGTAGCCATATATAATAAAGGATAATTATTTATATATTTTAATCAAAAAATTATATATATATATATATATATATAACAAAAATAAATTATTCAATGAAATTTCATGAATCAGACTCTAGGAGAATATAGTATATGCAGATCTTACCACTATCTTATAGAAACAGATTCTATTTATACATAAGTCAAAAAACTATTTATACTTGTATATAAAATCTTGGATATTTTTAATAAATTCTTCATTTTACATTTCCTGATATTTTAGGTTTTTCTTTTTTAGAAAAAATAAAAAAATCTTAAAAAAAGAAAAAACAATTAACCAAGTACATAAATTTCTGTGCAATTTTTTTTTTCAAACTTTTTTGTCAAAAAATGGTAGTACAAATTAATGTCATTAGCCTAGAGGAATTAATTTTTCCTATATAGTCATGGCCTATTTTCTTGTATTTTTTTTTCAAATTTGTGAACCCCACATGATCTATTCTTTCTAACAAATTTAATACTTTAGTCAGAGAGACCATATGCCATGTCTGTGGTATTTAATGCTATATTTCAAATTAATTATTGGATCAATGGTTTTCCAAAAATAATTTTTTATATTCATAAAAAAAATATGTATACATTATTCTCTTCAAATTTCACTTATAACCATTAGATATGTTATTGTTATTATTATGATTTTAAATTAACTATTCATTTGACTGCACAATTCAATGTGTTTTAAATTACTTTTTAAAACGAGGTAAAAAAAATGTTATTAGCGTTATTATCGGATTCGAGACTTAAAAGAAAATAGTCTTTGCATAAAGAATCTAACATTCAAAATGTGATTTTTTTATTTGAATTTAAATTAATCGAGTTCAAAATTAATAATGAACATCGATTGACGGTAAAGCAGAACACAATAATAATAACAACATACCAATGTAATTCCATAAGTGAATTTTAAAGAAAGTAGTGTGTAAATATTCTGCTCAAGAAAATAACAAAGGTGAAAAAAGCAATATCAAAAACTACATAAAGCATGACAAAATATATCGAAAAGAAACAACCACTATAACAAAATAATACGATAAATAAATTACAATAAATAATATATAGAAAGAGCTCCAAGGAATAAAGACCTACAACAAGAGTGATATCATGACTACACATGGAAAAAAAATGTTGATTTTTTTTTTTAGGCTTAAATCATCGACGGTCCCTTAAAGCTGTTTGCATAATTTGAAAATACCATATTTACCGGGGGTGGGTTGTCCGTGGGATACGATGGAATAGTAGAGGTGAGTAAGTTACAAGTTTTTTTATTTTCTTAAATTTCTTTTACTTTATAATACAATTTAAAGTAATTTTTTGGACTCAAAAAATACTAAATGTCATTATTTAATTTGTCAAATTGTCATGTTATCGTGAGTATATTTCACACACTTTATACTTTTAATTTATTGTCAAAAAAAATTAAATGATTTAGACTTGAAGGGATAGAAGTGTTCAATAGGAACAAGCCTCGATTCAGGTGTCTACGTGAATTATGCGGATAATTTTAAGAGGTCGTCGATGACTTAAACTTCTTCTTTTTTATGAAGCATTACTAATATTTATTTGTCAATGACCGATAAAAAAATGTGAATTGTCTCAATTATATTAAGGATAGGTACATATAAACTTTGTGTGTATTTATTTTTATAAGTTAAAAAAGTGTTGATAAGGGTAACATACATAATTTTAAAATCTATGTAGAGAGACGAACATAATTTTATTGAGATAGAAAAAATTAAAGATAAAATAACAGTCGAATTGCAAATTTAACAAAATAGTTCCATAAAAAGTATTTCATGTTAGGACTAGACTAAGAATAAGGAGGGTTAAATACAAAAAAGACGTTGATAGAGGTTATATGTATAATTTTTTAGATCTAAATTACATTTACATATAATTTTACTATAAACCATATTAACGGAATGTGAATATAAGTTTACTAGTGAAATATAAACTTACTAAGTATCAGAACTAACATGCATTACGTATTTTGTATTAGGGTTAGGTTTGGATGGGGGAAAGGTAGAGTTTAAATTGCGTAATCATAAAATTTAAGTTATAGATAAACGTAATTGATAATTCCCTTATGATAAGATCAAATGTAATTTAAGAAATGAAATATAAATTTTTAAAAAATATAAAAACTTACATGTAGCAGATATATTATATTAAAAGTCAAATTAGCGGATAAGGTTAAATTAAAGAAATATATGTCACAAATATAATCCTAAAATTTATGTTATATGTCGAAATATATATATTGAAAAGTGAAAAAGGTGGCTGGAAAGTTAAATAACGAAATACAATCAAATATTTTTTAAAATAGTCAAATTCGTTTAAAGATACTTTTGCCTTTGTAACGACTTTTAAAAAAAATAATAATAAAATAATTTATATACCAAAGTAAAGCATTATGTCCAGAGATATGGTTGTTGGACATAGTCCCAACATGCCAATAACAACAAGCATATAATGAAAAAAGCTAATCAAGAGCTATATATCAAGGATAGTAGTTAAGCTCTGCAATCCGGCTTGCTAGCTTGCTCTTCAGATTACCTCGCATCACCATCATTTGTATAATTAGCCTTAAGAGAACATCAGGATTCTCTTCTTCTTGGTCTGGAAATCTCGATTGTTTATCTCCTGTCAAATCATATACATTGTTCCAGCTATAGTAGATCTAAACAATTCAGCATGAGCATTCTTCCAATTGACATAGTTCACCATCTGCAAGATTTCCTCAGTCCATTCCATAGCGTTTTAATTTTAACCTTGTCAACTCAACAATTTGTTCTAATAGACTCCTCATTTTCTTTGAAAAAAGGACAAACATTCTGATCAATCATCATCCACTTCAACAATCTATCTTTGGTATAAAGACTATTGAGAACTGCTAGTTGGAGTATGAAAATCCATTTGGGTGCTCTAGGATTATTACATATAAGTCTCAGCCATTGAATTTTCTGATAAGTACCTCTAAGCTTTGTATAGACCTGTTTCACGGAGAAATCTGTTGATTCTTGTATATGTGCGTAGTTTAGCCCTGCTTCCTCCATGACTTATGTTGCTTTAAATATCTTTTTAAGCATCCATGAGGCCTAGTTTGGCCTACAGTCCCAAATATGTTTTTTTTATATAATAGACATGCACCCATTTAATCCATAACTTATTATCCTTTTTTTTATATATAAATTTCATAACATCTTGCATATTGCCGCCTTATTTCACTTTTGAATGTGTGGAATAATTAGCCCTCTAGCTGTTCTTGGCAAACATGGTTGATTCCATGAGATCATAACTTTTTTAGAGGTAGTGTTACAACCATTCCATATGAAGGTTCGACACATTGACTCTATGAATTTTAGTATCTTTTTGGGTAGCACAAAGATCTGTACTGAGAATGTTTGGATGAAAAATAATACTGACTTAATGAGTTGAATCTTGCTAGCATAACTCAATAAGATGTCCACTAATCAAAATTCTGCTCACCATTATATCAAGCAGCGGCTTACACTAGCTAACTGATATTCTTTTGGTGCTTAGAAGGACGCCAAGATATTTAAATAGTAAAGTGCCTTTTGCAAACTGTAGCTTGGTCAAAACAGATTGTTGCAACGAGGCCAGGTGTTGCTGAAAACTTCATAAATCAATCATACAATTTCATGATAGAAATCTACAATATGTAACGACTTATTATATACTTTAAATAATATTGTGACATTTAGATCTTAATCGACTGTTATAAACAAAAATAGATGTGAAAAAAATATTAAAATTTTATTTTTAACGCTAAAAGGATAAAATCTTACCTTATATAAGGTATCAAATGACCAAATAGTGAAACAAATTATTTACGTGCAATTCAATATACTAAACAATTATTATACCCGGAGTTTAAGGAAGAATTAATTATCATACGTACTTTTATTTGTATTTTTATAAGAGATTATTTTTACGACTCAAACCCTTTATTTGAAAAAAATAAATACTTTCATCCATAATATCTAAAATATTTAAATACATTTATTTTATCGAAACACGAGTCTTGACATAACTAATAAATTAAAAAAAGAAACTTCACCAATAAAAGCTATCCGATCCTACTAGGGGGGTCAGGAGTTATAGGTAGTGAGGTGGCGAATTCTCCTTCAGCCACCGTCATCGGTGTTCTCGCCGGCGGTGGCGGCATCCTAGCCACCCATTCCGCCGTCATCGACGTTTGTGCCAGTGGCGGCGGTTTCATCTATAGCCTTATAGACTGAAAAATTACTGATTTTGAATTTTCGATGATACCAAGATGGAAGATACATAGCTAAGAATGGTTTTGTGGATCAGATCTGTATTCATCTAATGCTGGTATGAACTAATTACTTTTTTCTAATTAACAAAATTATATTAATTGTCGTGTTTTCTTTACTGTCGTTTTGATTGATTTGATGTACCTGAGCTTAGTTTGGACTGTTGTTTTTCTTTTTCATAACTATTTGATTTGATTTGATTTGATTTGGTGTACTTGAGCTTAGTTTAGAGGTACGGGTAAGATTTGCGTATACTTTATACACATTGGACCCCCTTGTGTGATTCTATTGGATATGTTGTTGTCGTTGTTACATGAGGCGGAATTGGGATTTTTAATTTATGCGTTTTGGACTATGATTTTTTGTTTTGTTATTTGGTTCTGAATAAATTATTTATATATATGGAATGAATTTTTTTCAACACTAATATGAAATTTGAACTAAAACTACTAGGTTTTGCCTATCCTTATTAGTCGCCGTGTTTTCTTCACGGGCAGTTTCCCTTTTTATAACTACTTGAGGTGAGTGTGGAAATAGGGGTAAGGTTTGCGTAGACTTTGTATTTGTACTCTTTAGACTCCGTTTGTGTGAGTTCATTGGGTATGTTGTTGTTATTGTTGTTATAGGAGGCGGAATCGGAATTCTTGTTAATGAGTTGTGTCCTAAATTTGTATCAACTCTTTGCATTTCTATTTCACAAAAGGTTCAATCTTTTTAGTTTAATTTGCTTTACTTGTTAATGAGTTGTGTCCTAAATTTGTACAAAGTTTTTGCATTTTCTAATTCACAAAGTTTCAATATTTTCGATGGAGTTTGCTTTACTTGTTAATGAGTTGTGTCCTAAATTTGTACAAATCTCAGTTAGATTATAGCTTGAACAAATAAGAAATACAAGAATTGGGAGTTAAATGATTTATTTGAGTTCTTGAAATTGCGAGTGTATGTTATTTTGTTTTTGTAACTCATTATAGTCGCAACTTCTTTTTTTTAACGCATTTTATCTATATCATTTAAGACTTCTGAATTGCTATATGTTGTCTGATCTTTGTTATTTAGCTAAGAAAGCGGACATTCTTTTAGCTTAACAACTAGTGCTTATCTGTGTCAAAATTCTTAATCTCTTCGATACGTTATTTTTGCATCTATGGCATGTCTGGGAATTCTATTGGACTGTTCTTTAGTCTTCTACTCTGCCTACTATAACTTTTACAACTAGAACTTGTAAGTTAATAACAAAACTCGGCAAATTATAGAAGATTCATTACCATTTTCAAATTATTAATTGCTTTTTATTTCTTTCAAGTTTTTGTTCTGCACTAACAACCCAAGATATGTTTAAACATCTCTCGAAAAGATGTCATTGCTTCCAAATGTTGGAAACATAATGTCTCAACATCATGAGCGAGAATGTTCGAAGAATTTATCGAAAGATGTTTTGAACATCAATCATGATGTTTCACATGGCTCATAGTGTTTGAAACATTATGGTGATGTTTAATTATCTTAGAGATGCTTTGGTTGTTTGTGAGAAACTTTTATTTCATCAAATTACATGATAAACTTTGTTTTGTGTCTCACACAACTAATGTAAGTTATGTGAGGTTTCTTTTTGTTTCACAAAACAGTGCGACCCAAATCTTCCTCTTTAGGTCCACTAACTTGTGAAATAAAAAGAAGTCTCACATAACTTGTGTTAATTTTGTGAGTCACAAAGTAAATTTCCAAATCCACTCTTCTTCATATATTTCTGACACATTTCAAAGTAGTAGAAAATTAAAAAAACAAGACCAAGAAAGAAAATATTGTACTTATAAGAATATTAGGAAGAAGATAAGAGATGAAAAATTGAAATGATTTAAACGTGGTAGTGCAACTTTTGTAATATTAGGAGTTCTTATACATATCTACAAGTTTTTAGTAAGTATAACCCAATCCAAACCATTAATTATCACTAAGATGGTTAAAGTGTCCTTTCGGCATTCAAGACTTGAGGGAGCTTTGTGTAAATAAGAAAATTGAGACCTCCAAAATATGTGTTCTTAACACTAATTTGAGTCCTTTTTCTATTTAAAAAGGGTGAATAACAATTTTGGCTCCTATGTTGTATGTTTATTCCAATTTGGATCCTTGTGTAATTCAACTAAGCATAATTAACCTTCAATTAATATAAATATGCGATTTTAATCCTTCAATCAAACCAACGAAAAAGTTAAAACTTAACGGAATCATTAAATTTTTAATTTAAGTTAGTTTGAAGGATCAGAATCACACGTTTATATTAATTGAAGGCTAATTATGCTTAGTCGAATTATACAAGGACCAAAACTGGAATAAACATATAATATACGGACTAAAATTGCTCTTTGCCCATTAAAAAATACCAACATGCCTTTTTTGTCCTTTCGACATTCAAGACTTAAGTGAGCTTTGTGTAAATAAGAAAATTGAGACCTCCAAAATATGTGTTCTTAACACTAATTTGAGTCCTTTTTCTATTTAAAAAGGGCGAATAGCAATTTTGGCCCCTATGTTGTATGTTTATTCCAATTTGGATCCCTGTGTAATTCAACTAAGCATAATTAACCTTCAATTAATATAAATATGCGATTTTAATCCTTCAAACCAATGAAAAAGGTAAAACTTAACGAAATCATTAAATTTTTAACTTAAGTTAGTTTTAAGGATCAGAATCACACATTTATATTAATTGAAGGCTAATTATGCTTAGTCGAATTATACAAGGACCAAAACTGGAATAAACATATAATATACGGACTAAAATTGCTATTTGCCCATTAAAAAAATACCAACACGTCTTTTTTGTCCTTTCGACATTCAAGACATGAGTGAGCTTTGTGTAAATAAGAAAATTGAGACCTCCAAAATATGTGTTCTTAACACTAATTTGAGTCCCTTTTCTATTTAAAAAGGGCGAATAGCAATTTTGGCCCCTATGTTGTATTTTTATTCCAATTTGGATCCTTGTGTAATTCAACTAAGCATAATTAACCTTCAATTAATATAAATATGCGATTTTAATCCTTCAAACCAATGAAAAAGTTAAAACTTAACGAAATCATTAAATTTTTAACTTAAGTTAGTTTGAAGGATCAGAATCACACATTTATATTAATTGAAGGCTAATTATGCTTAGTCGAATTATACAAGGACCAAAACTGGAATAAACATATAATATACGGACTAAAATTGCTATTTGCCCATTAAAAAAATACCAACACGTCTTTTTTGTCCTTTCGACATTCAAGACATGAGTGAGCTTTGTGTAAATAAGAAAATTGAGACCTCCAAAATATGTGTTCTTAACACTAATTTGAGTCCCTTTTCTATTTAAAAAGGGCGAATAGCAATTTTGGCCCCTATGTTGTATTTTTATTCCAATTTGGATCCTTGTGTAATTCAACTAAGCATAATTAACCTTCAATTAATATAAATATGCGATTTTAATCCTTCAAACCAATGAAAAAGTTAAAACTTAACGAAATCATTAAATTTTTAACTTAAGTTAGTTTGAAGGATCAGAATCACACATTTATATTAATTGAAGGCTAATTATGCTTAGTCGAATTATACAAGGACCAAAACTGGAATAAACATATAATATACGGACT
>JAJONR010007291.1:0-21592 GCA_029582245.1 Solanum etuberosum
CAAGTAAATGGAATGCCTCAGAATACAAAAGATTAATCAAAATATACAGAAGGAGATGATTCAACTCCAGACGCCAACAAGCTCAGCCTCAATCTCTTGCTATCAGCTGTTGTAGCACCTCAGAAGTGCAAAAGTTAGTTGAAGTGGGAAAATGCAAAAAAATTATGCTGAAGATTGCAACTTTTGTCCTTCCTGAGAGGTGTTCATGGACTATATAGGCTTTCATGGTCTGTGGAAGGTAACTCAAGATTTGGAAAGTCCCAAGTCAGGGACCACAAAAACTTATATGGTATGTACAAGGATTCACGGACTGTAGACTAGTCCATTGATCAACTATCAGACAATCGAAAAATAAAGGTTGATAGGACATATGGGTTACACGAGCCATGGAGGGATCTATTGACCATGGATGGGTCCATAGGCCATATCACTAAAGCTTCAAGTAATTGGAATTAGGGGTTGTTATAAGGAAGGTTGCATTCATGTGTAAGGGTTCACGAGATGTAGACCTTGTTCGTGGAATGAAGGATAAAAAGTTGGAAGTTTTGGTTTCGACAGGATGAGAGGGTAGACAGATCATGGAACAGTTCACAGTCCATGGAATCAAACTGCAATAATTAGAATTTCCCCTCTTGCCTTTAACGAGGCCGTTGACTGGCCATGTGCACTTCTACGAACCGTGGAAGGCATCCGTAGGAGCTGTTCGGTAGATTTTAGCCAGGAGTAGTTGGATCTTTTCCTACTCTTTTAGTTCCTATACTACATGGTTTTAAGCCTATTTTGAAGAGTATAACTAATTTCGAAGACCCATAACCTCCCTACCTCCCTCCCTCACTCTCATTCTCTCAATTTCCAAAATCCCCTCTCAGTCTTCTCCTTCAAGCAATCTATGGTTCCAAGGATTTCAAGTCTCCGTTGAAGATTTCACCTAGTTTTTATATCAAGGTATGTGGAAACTTCATCATTGAATTATTCTTCACCCATTGAGTCCCAAAAAACCTCAAATTCTAATTTATGATTCTACCGAAATTCTAGGATTTCATGATTTCCTTATGGGGTCCATTGAATTTAAGTTTATTCCTCATGATTGATCTTATTATGTATGATTTAATCGTAATTCAATATTTACAATGATAATTTCATGAACCCATGCTATGCAAGTATTTTATAATTACGATTTAAACTATGTTAAGATGCATGCATTATATTATGCAGATTTTAAAGAATCAAGGACTCTTCCAGATAAAGTATCAGGATGTTTTTATGAAATGTTGATGCTTACAATTGAAGTATCTCCCATTATGTATGAATATCATGATTTAGATGCTTCAGATAAGTGTCTCAAACATTATTTTATGAAATACTGATTTTAAGGAGCTATTACCAAATTCTTACTGTTTCAATGAATATGAATATGAGTATGATTATGCATATTTTCGTTGGAAGTTATTTAACACCAAGTGGATATTGGGATGAAGGCTCATGCATTAGTAGAGGCATGATACCTTTAGTAGCAATCTCCTAATCCCATAAATACGTGCCCCAATAGGACTTGGTCTTAATTGACTAATGGATCTACCAAATCACATGATTATGGTCCTTACCTCGGCAAGTAGGACACTCTCTTTTGGTGTGGGAGAAATACACTGAACTCCATGTTATAGCTTACACGGTTTATGTTGATTAACGGTATCTCTCACATATGTTATGATTATGATCTTCGTAATATTGCATTGAATTTGTACTATATTTTCATAATCAAATTCTCAGCTTCATGTTATCTTTACTTGGTCATTGCATTATCATATTTTTAGACTCATCATGTTATTATGTCATGTAATGCATCTTCCCTATATTCATTACATTCTGAGTACTGACCGCATACATTCTTGTGCCTATATTGTCTTATAATATAGGTATTGTCACGACCAAAAGTATACCCTAGGCATAACATGCCGTATAGAACCCCGAAAGGCCCTACATAAGCCACTTAGCATACATCATACAAGATAATAGAAATAAAAATTTCAAAGAAATAGTTTCATATCATAAAAGAGTTTGAAAAAAGTAGAAGTCTAACATAGTCTCAACAAGCCATCTACTAACTCATAAGAAGTGGTTGGGACGTAACCCATACACCACATACAATGTCTGAAAATTGAAATAAAGCTGTAAAAGAAACATTTACAGGTTTTCTTTTATTTCAATTTTTTCAGACATTGTATGTGGTGTATGGGTTACGTCCCAACCACTTCTTATGAGTTAGTAGATGGCTTGTTGAGACTATCTTAGACTTCTACTTTTTTCAAACTCTTTTATAATATAAAATTGTTTCTTTGAAATCTTTATTTCTATTATCTTGTATGATGTATGCTAAGTGGCTTGTGTAGGGCCTTTCGGGGTTCTATACGCCATGTTATGCCTAGGGTATACTTTGGGTCGTGACAACACCTATATTATAATACAATATAGGCACAAGAATGTATGCGGTCAGTAATCAGAATGTAATGAATATAGGGAAGATACATGACATGACATAATAACATGATGAGTCTAAGAACATGATAATGCAATATCCAAGTAAACATAACATGAAGCTGAGAATTTGATTATGAAAATATAGTACAAAGTCAATGCAATATTATGAATATCATAATCATAACATATGTGAGAGATATTGTTAACCAACATAAACCATGTAAGCTATAACATGGAGTTCAGTGTATTGCTCCCACACCAAAAGAGAGTGTCCTACTTGCCGAGGTAAGGACCATAATCATGTGGTTTGGTAAATCCATTAGTCAATTACGACCAAGTCCTATTGGGGCACGTAGTTATGGGATAAGGAGATTGCTACTAAAGGTATCATGCCTCTACTAATGGATGAGCCTTCATCCCAATATCCACTTCGATTTAAGTAACTTCCAATGAAAATATGCATAATCATACTCATATTCATATTCATTGAAACAGTAAGAATCTGGTAATAGCTCCTTAAAATCAGCATTTCATAGCATAATATTTGAGACACTTATCTGAAGCATCTAAATCATGATATTCATACATAATGGGAGATACTTCAATCGTAAGCATCAACATTTCATAAAAGTATCCTGATTCTTTATCTGGAAAAGTCCTTGATTCTTTAAAATCTATATAATATATTGCATGCATCTTAACATAGTTTAAATCGTAATTATAAAATACTTGCATAGCATGGGTTCATGAAATTATCATTGAAAATATTGAATTATGATTAAATCATGCATAATAAGATCAATCCTGAGGAATAACTTAAATTCAATGGACCCCATAAGGAAATCATGAAACCCTAGAATTTTGGTAGAATCATAAATTAGAAATTGAGGTTTTTTGGGACTCAATGGGTGAAGAATAATTCAATGATGAAGTTCCCACATACCTTGATATAAAACCTAGGTGAAATCTTCAATGGAGGCTTGAAATCCTTGGAACCGTAGATTGCTTGAAGGAGAAGACTGAGAGGGGATTTTGGAAATTGAGAGAATGAGAGTGAGGGAGGCAGGGAGGGATGGAGGTTATGGGTCTTAGGAATCAGTTATACTCTACAAAATAGGCTTAAAACCATGTAGTATAGGAAATAAAAGAGTAGGAAAAGATCCAACTACTCCGACTAAAATCTGTCGAATAGCTCCTACGGACGCCTTCCACGGTTCGTAGAAGTGTACATGGCCCGTCAACGGCCTCGTGAAAGGCAGGAGGGAAAATTCTAATTCTTGAAGTTTGATTCCATGGACTGTGAACTGTTCCACGATCTGTCTACCCTCTCATCTTGTCAAAGCCAAAACTTCCAACTTTTTATCCTTCATTCCACGAACAAGGTCTACATCTCGTGAACCCTTACACATGTAATGCAACCTTCCTTATAACAACCCCTAATTCCAATTACTTGAAGCTTTAGAGATATGGCCTATGGACCCATCCATGGTCAATAGATCCCTCCATGGCTCGTGTAACCCATATGTCCTATCAACCTTCATTTTTCAATTCTGTAATGGCTGATCAATAGACTAGTCTAGAGTCCGTGAATCCTTTCACAATGATGATCTTAGTAGTATGTGAGAAAATCCTTTCACAACAACATTGATACTTTCTTCTCAAAGCATCTTCAAATCATTTACATTAATTTCATAAAAACATGCATATCTTTATAAAAATCATATTTCTGAGTTCATAAGTTTCATCATGTGTTCATAGTCTAACTTGTAAAATTAGAAGATCTTTGGGTAACCTTATGGAGGAAACCTTGGCAAAAAATGTCTCACATTCATAGTTCTTACCTTGGCAATTAAGGCATTTTTTTCGGTGTGGGATAGACACCAGATTCCATGTTTTAGTTCACATGGTTTATATCGGTTAATGGTAAACTTTTCATGGTTGGGTTTAGGCTTGTGGACCTGCCCATTCAACCCATCGTACCTTTCTCAAATTCAAAGGTGTTACATATATTAACGCTCCATATTAGGCTTGTGGTAAGTACTAACTCTTATAAGCTTTGCTCAGTATTGGTGAGTTCTAATGGTTTGGAGACATACCACTTATGTTTTCTTTATAATCATTTCAAACTTTATTTCAGTTTCAAATGTTTTGACTGAGCTAGGGCTTGTCTTAGAAACTCACTTATGATAGAGGTTTATTCAGAACTTAGTACTTCCACTTATGAGTCTATGTATTCAGATTTTCTTATTATGTTGAGTTCATGATTTGAGAATTTATTCCGCTTATCATGTTATTTAAGTTATGTATGCTTTCATAGTGTCATGCTATGCCATATGGTTAGGTTGGAGTCCCTCAGAATTCTAAATATCATTTCATGTCTAGAGGGTAGTCTTGGATTGTGTAAACTTGGTAATTAGAGAATTAGGTTTAAGTGTCTTACGGTTTCTGAAAGACGCGTTGAGTAGCTTCTTGTTCATATGTGTGAAATGCACCACATTTATGAATGAGATGCTACAAGACGTTTAAGAAACTTCTCTTCTTTCATAACTCTTAAGTTATGCGATAGAGTTGAACTCCAAAAGGTTTCCTTCTAACTTATTTTTGTGCTTTTTTAGAACTATGCCTCCAAGAAGAGCTCTTGTAAGAAGGAAATTGAATGTGGAACCAGAAGCACCACAAGCTCTGATTGATCCCTTGGTTGAGGAAGTCACTCATGCGGACTTTGGATTTATTTTCCAAGTGTTGGCCGAAGCCATGAGTGCTCAAGCAAACCATGAGGTTGTAGCTCCCGTAAATCCAATTGTGGGTATGACAACGACTAGAGTCTAGGATTTCACTCGCATGAATCCTCCAGAATTCCATGGTTCTAAGGTGATCGAGGATCCACAAGAGTTTATTGAGGGAATCCAAATGATTATTGAAATCATAGGTGTCACTTCAATTGAGAGTGAGGACTTAGATGCTTATTAGTTGAAAGGGGTTTTACAGATTTGGATCAAGAAATATAAGGAAGAAAGGGAAATTGATGTGGGTCCATTGGATTGGGACAAGTTCAAGGTGCTTACCTAGATCGATTCTTCCATCTTGAGATGAGAGAGGCAAAGGTGCAAGAGTTCATTAACTTGAAACAAAGAAATATGAGTCTGAAAAAATATACTATGAAATTCACTCAACTCTCCAAGTATGCTCCTGCTATAGTGTTCGACTCTAGAGCTCAGATGAGCAAGTTTGTTTCTGGTGTCTCGGAGATTGTAGTAAAAGAATGTAGAACCACTATGTTGATAAAAAAAATGTATATTTCTAGGTTGATGACTCCTGCTCAATAGATTGAGGAAGAGAAGCTTAAGAAGAGTGCTAGGGAGAGTAAGAGGGCTCAGATCAACAGTGGTGACTATTCTCATTAGAGATCTGTTGGTGGTGGTCATTCTTAGTTCAGACAAAACTTTTCAGGCCTAGATCCATCTTTTGCTAGTGCTCTAGTGTTGAAGTTCAAAAAAGATAAGGTGCCCAACCCTAAGTCACATAACGATGGTTTTGGTGGACATCCTTTCCCACTTGCCAAAAGTGTGGTAAGAGCCATCCGGGGAAATGTTTAGCCGATACTGATGGATACTAGGTTGTGGTAACACTGGTCATAAGTTTAGAGATTTCCCCTCGTTTATTAGCAATGGTAGAGATGGTTGTCAAAATGCTCAACCTACTTCTTCAGGTTACCGATTCAACTAGGTACTTCATATAGTTCTTGTGCCGGACATTGTCAGAATAGGTTTTATGCGCTTCAGACTCAACAAGATCATGAGGTTTCCACTAATGTGTTCACTGGTATATTACGAGTCTTTCAGTGTGATGTTTATGCCTTGTTAGATCTAGGAACCACACTTTCCTTCGTGACTACTTATGTTTCTATGAATTTTGTTCTCAGTCCCGAAATTCTATCAAAACCCTTCTTAGTCTCTACTCCTTTTGGTGATTCAGTTTTAGCTAATGGTGTTCTTAGAAATTGTTCGGTCTTAGTTTCTTGAAAATCACCTCAGTTGTATCTAGTAGAGTTATATATGCTTGATTTTGATGCTATTCTTTGTATGGAATAGATTCATGCTTGTTATGACTCTACTAACAGTAGAACAATAGGTAAGTTTCAATTTCTAAATGAACCGGTCATAGAGTGGAGGGGTAGTAATTCAGCTCCTATAAGTTATTTTATCTCATGCCTTAAGGCCAGGAAGATGATTTCGAAGGGTTGTATCTATCACCTAGTTTGAGTTAGGGATACTGATTCCTAAACCCCTACTATTGAGTCAGTTCCTGAATGAGTTTCCGAAAGTGTTTCCAAATGATCATCCCAGACTCCCGAAGGGGAAATCAACTTTGGAATTGACCTTCTTCTGTATACCCAACCTATTTTCTTTCCTCCTTATAGGATGGCTCCAGCCGAGCTTAAGAAGTTGAAAGATTAATTAAGGGACCTTTTGGATAAGGGTTTCATCAGATTGAGTATTTCTCCATGAGGTGCTCTAGTTTCTTTGTTCGTAAGAAAGATTGTTCTCTCACAATGTGCATTAACAATCGATAGTGGAACAAGGTCACAATCAAGAATAAATATTCGATCAACTTCAGGGTGCTAGATTATTTTCAAAGCTTGACCTCAGATCTGGTTATCACCAACCTAAAGTCAGAGAATGTGACATTTTGAAGACAACCTTCAGGACTCGGTATGGTAACTATGAATCCTTGTTATTTCTTTTGGACTAACGAATGCTCCTGCAACTTTTATGGATTTGATGAATAGGTTGTTCAAGTAGTATTTGGATGTGTTCATCATTGTGTTTATAGATGACATCTAGATCTATTCTTGGAGTGAGAATGAACATGTCAATCATTTGAGGATTGTCTTGCAAGTTCTCAAGGATCGTTGGTTGTTTGCTAAGTTTAGAAAATGTGAGTTTTGATTGAGGTCGGTAGCATTCATTGGCCATATAGTTTCAAGAGAAAGTATTTAAGTTGATCCTACGAAGACCGATGTTGTTAAGAACAAACCTAGACCTCTTTCTCCCTCAAATATTCAGAGTTTCTTGGGTTTGGCTGATAATTATAGACGGTTTGTGGAGGGATTTTCCTCTATTGCTTCTCCTTTGACTACCTTGACTCAGAAGATAGTGAAATTTCAGTGGTTCGAAGCTTGTGAGAAGAGTTTTCAAGAGTTGAAGATTTGACTTACTTCAGCCTTGATTTTGACTATACCAGAAGATTTAGATGGTATTATTGTGTATTATGATGCCTCCAGAATTGGTCTTGGTTCTCTGTTGATGCAAAATTGTAAGGTCATAGCCTATACTTCTGGGCAAATTAAGGTTCATGAGAAGAATTATTCGACTCATGATTTGGAGTTAACGGTGATGATATTTGCCTTGAAGATATGGAGACACTATGTCTTTGGTGTTCATGTGATGTGTTCACCAATCATAAGAGCCTTCAGTATATGTTTAAACAAAAGGAAATCTTCGCCAAAGGAAATTGGCTTGAATTGTCGAAGGATTATTATATGAGTGTTCTTTACCATCAGTAAGGTAACGTGGTTGCCAATGCTCTGAGTAGATTTTCCATGAACAATGTTTGTCACATTGAGGATGAGAAAAAAAAGTTGGTTCGTGATGTGCACAGACTATCTCATTTGGGAGTTATTGTTCAAAATGAGTCAGAATCGTCTCGTGTGTCGGATGTTAAGGGAAAATAAGATAATGATCTGACTTTGGTTGAGTTGAAGAAAATTGTTACCACCCAACTTAAGATAATAAGTCCCACATCAGCAAAACACAAGAGAAATATTGGGTATATAAGTAAGCAGACCATATCAACTTGTGACATATTTTAAAGTAGTGTGGGTCTAGGTCCAAAATGGACAATATCACTAGCGGACTGGGTTGTTACAAGAGTTTTGCTAAAAAAATCTATTGAATATTCCTTTCTTACCAAACCTCATCACACCCTTCATGGTGGAAATGTTGAAGTATGCAACAATAATCGAGCATAATCGCCTTATAATGAGCTCTAATAATGGTGGAAATGAGTTCTAAAAATAACGGAACAAATTCGATATAAGCCCTCTCAAGTACTGCAAAAGCAGCAAAATTTACCCAAATATGGTCTACCGACACAATTCGGATATTTTAAATGCAATTTTTTTTAAATCACAAATGCAAACAAACACTGTATTTGCAGTGTACTAGACACCAACACAGACAAAAATTGGAATTTGATGCGACAGACTCAATAGGAGTCTCATGAATGTTGACCATATATGTATTCTAATTTGAAATGATATTTTAGATTCAAAATAGTCAATGAAACAACTATCAGAGGCTGTTTTGATGGAATATTGATCATACTCAACATATTAATTATGACAAAAAAAACAACCATACTAGAAAAAACTTCACATTCACCGATTTAACGACTTAGATAAAAATCTCATCTGAGCCTATTTACTAAGAATATCGACCAAAGCTACCATTTTAGCACAAAAGCTCAAAACTGGAGAAAAATCTCTCCATACTCTCCTGAACAACTCGGGAATCACACCACCCTTCTCAACAATTCACAAAAACAACAAAGAAGCTACGGAAAGGGGTAAAATAGTAAAAATATATCATATTAAGAGAATAACCACGAGATTATTGATAAAATATGGAGGATGTGATAAGGAGATAGTCGTTTCTTTTGAATGCTAATGGTTGAAACTGATATATAAGTATTGGTTGAAATAATAAATATAAGGTAAGAATGCAACTATTATACTTTTTAAATAAAAACAAAATACTCACTCGGATGCCATAAGTGATAGAAGTTATTTTCCCTTCTAATTTAAAATGTTTCCCCAGAAAATACGTTTATGTAGAAAATACTGAAATTTTTTTTTACCAAAAATGCATTGTCCTCCATACTGAATAGGTAGAGTATGATTTTATTATACCTTGTCTTGATTCAAGAAACAAAAAAAAAATTAAATAGGTCAAATAAAAATTATACCAACATACCCACTAGACAATAGGTACTATATAAAGTACCTACCAAAAGAGTAAGGGTTTCTCTATAAATCCAGTCTTATGTAAAAAAAGAAAATTATCATACCTCCTCATTGTTACATCTGAAAAGAAAAGCTCTCATACAATTGAAGGAAAAATAATTCAATGGCAACTCCCTTTTACGGTATGATAGAGACAGTTAATGTCTTGTTGGTTGATAACGATCAGGAGCTTGTTACAAATATCATTAATTTGCTAAAGTCTTATGACTACAAAGGTAACATCTCTAAAAATTATGTGTAGAACTTGCAATCTTTTATTTTTTTTATATAACTAAATTCTATATGATTTCAATTTACATGAGATTTAACTGATATGAAGTTTTTTTAATCTCATTTGTGATTTTATCATCGATTTTTTTAGATTTCATTTATATATCTTGTAAATCTTGAATTTTTATTTTTCTTGTTGTGATAACACTATTTCTATTCTTGTATATGATTTTTTGCTAATTGATAAATGAGTTTTGTATAGTTATAAACAATCAGAATAGATTTTCTATTTTTAGTTCTTGTTATAAGATTGTCACATACTCAATTAGTTTTCTCCATAAAGATATATATATATATATATATATATATATATGATTTTCAAAAGAGTTTGATAATTGTATGTCAATATCAGTGTTGTTGCAATTTTATTAGATGTCCCTAGAGGAACACAATTTTACGATAATTTTAATTATTTTTTCAACTTTTGTTTGAGTTTTACACTAGACTTTTCTGTGGAGAAAGGGGGGGAATTTCTTTGTTAATTGGTCTAGAGTGACATAAAGCATGAGGAGAAATTAATTAAATTCTACAAAAATAATTATTATAGGTGTAGATCTTTGATTTTACCAATCTATCTATAATGGTTTAAAATATAATTTTGTTTGGGTGGTGAAGGCATAAGATTAAGGTACGGGAGGAAAGAAAAGAGAAAGAGAGGAACAAGATAAAACCTGATATGGCTTTCATTAATTTTTTGACCCTAAGACTTTTTTTTTGTCTTTTATTGGATGTAGGATAAAAATATTGGGAACATATGATTTTCATAAAATAAAAATATTTCCCTTCTTTTTTTTTTTGTTTAATAAAAAATTGTCTTCTTAATTTCAAAGACTGTTTTCTTTTTGAAATTCAACAACAATTTTTTTATATGTATTTGTTTTTAAAAATACTATTTTTTAATATACACATATTATTTCATCCTCTTGACCAAGAATCCACCTTGAATTTTAAAATATTTCAATTTATTTATTTTATTCTTAATTTGAAAAAGATTGTTTTGGGGATTTATTTCAACTTTATAGGCTTATTCACTTACTTATTCTACTTAAATTAATGAAGAAAATAGGGATTTTCAAAATATTTAAAAAAAATAAGTAATTGCTACAATTATTCTACCTCAAAACTACCTTAAAATGATCATTCTTTTAAACTATTTCACCCTAAATAAGGTATAAAACTGACAATTTTAGTATATATTAGGTATGTTATGGATTTTTTCTTATTATTTTTAGTTCTTTGGTTTCTCAATTACTTATTAATACATATTGATTATTCCCTGTCAAAGGTGTGTTAAATCGTTTTGAATTGAATTGAATTTCTAGCTTTACAGGGATCATGTAATACATATGCATAAAGCAATTAATTCTATAGAAGTAACGAAAAAAAACTAATAACTAATATAAATAACAAACTCCGATTGAGAAAAGGAATATTTTTTCCTTTTTCCTCTTTAAGGAACTTCAAAAACTCAAAGTGAATCCCTAAATAACGAATTAGGGTTTCTTTTAGATGCTACTACAACAACTAATCCGACGTGATTCCATAAGTGGAGTCAAGGGAGGGTAGTGTGTATGCAAATCTTATCCCTACCTTGAGATGACAGAGAGGTTGCTTTCGATAGAGCCTCAAGATAAACTAGATGAAAAAGACGACAATATCAACAAACAAAAACAATAACTACTAAAGATACAATAGTTGAGACTAAAGAATCAACTAGTAGAAATAGAAATCAAAGAATATGAAAATAGTACCAAAGTAATACTAGTACCTCGGGAAAGAGAAAGCAAAGGACTCAACCACCTACAACATTCTATCCTAATCCTTGACCTCCACATCCTGTTATCATGGTTCATATCCTTGGTGAATTAAAATTACGTCATGTCCCGCCTAATCATCACGCCACAATACTTCATATACCTATCTACCCCTGCTCAAGCCCTTTACGACCAACCTTCCTTACCAGGGCATCCACACATCTTCACTCCTTACATATCCAAATCATCTCAACTTTACTTCTCACATCTTATCATCAACGAGGGTCACTCCCACTTTGGCTCGAATATCCTCATTCCTAATATTATATCTCCTATATACCCACACATTTTTTTTTATCTTTGTTAGTATCATCTTCTAGACATGGGAGTTGTTGACTAGATAATACTCTTCCCCATATAACATAATCGGTCACCACTCTAAAGAACTTATCTTTAGTATTGACGGCACATTCTGATCACATTGAACATTAGATGAGAGCCACCATTTCATTCACCCCCAACATGATGTATGACATCCTCTCATCCCATTTACCTTAAATTACTGACTCTAGGTACTTGAAACTTTCTATTTTGGGGTAACTTGAGTGTCAAGCATCACATACGCTTCACATGACACACCACTGAATATTTACTCCAAGTCTACTTAATTTTGGTCCTGCTCAACTTGAAACCGTTTGATCTAGGGTTTGTTTCCAAATCTCATCCTCGTGTTAATTTCACTTTATGTCTCATCAATCAGTACTATATCATCATAAATAAATATGCGCTATGGCACCTTGTGAATGTATCGTGTTAGAACACCCATCGCCAATGCAAATAAAAATATACCCTCATTGTAATCCGTTAAGAACTATTATATCTCCTCCATTTTAATTTTATTTTTTATTTTCCTTTTTAGTCCTTTTAAAAAAGAACGACTCTTTCTGTTTTTCCTTGGCAACTCTTTAATTTCGAATTTCTATATGATATGCTTACCACAAAATTATAGAACATTTTAGTACATTTGACATATATTTAATTTAAGACCAAGAGATTCAAAAGTTTTCTTTATTTTCTTAAACTCCATGCCAATAGAAAAGAAAATAAATAAATTGAAACGGAGGGAGTAATAAATAATACCTTTTTTTAGAAAGTGTATTTTGTCGATTGTGGCTTAATATTCTATATCAATTTATGACTCTTTTGTCAACTTATCGTCTTTTCTTCGTTTAAATGCAGCTAAGTGTTCTTATAAGTCTAATTTTCGATATCTATAAAAATTTATTCACTAGGTTTCGGCTAATACACAATTTTATTTTTGGTCATATTCTTTCTTATAGGCTTTATACTACTTCTCTTTTTAGTTGTTATGGTTTTTTCATTGTTTTTCCTTCCATATATTGATGCATTTGAGAAAGGGTCTTTCAGAAAGTTATCTACCTCTACGAGATAGTGGTAAGATAGTGTACACTCTACCCTCTCCAAACCCCACTTATGGGATTTTATTGGGTATGTTTTTGTTGTTGTTGTATAATACATAACTAAAATTCTTGAATTCATCTAAATATTAATTTACTAATATAATAGACATGCAATAACACATGAATTTCATATAACTTTTTATTAATATCTTAATATTCAATTAGATTAGTATCTTATCGATGCCAAGAGTTAAACATTATTGTAAGGACAATAGATAAGGTATGAAAATATTAGTGTTTATAAATATTTAATTTACTCTTCGCTAAATCTTCTAAATCTATTTGTTTCATATTCATGGAATAATATTATCTCAAAAAAATTATCCTAATATATATGGGTGTCGATAATTATCTTTATTTAGTATTTGTGTCTAATAAGTTATTTGAATAAATTGAAATCAATTCGTTAATAATATATTCCTATAAGATCTTCTTTATTCTATATATATACATTTATTTATCCTAAATAATATTGTAACTTTATTATGTAAACATGTCTATGATTGCATACATTGATTGTAATATATGCAAGCTAATTAATATGCTCAATTGTATAAACTAGAGTATAACAATATAATCATAAAATTTATAATTGAGTTTGTATATGAAAAATAAATACGCCCTCATGATAATTTTGTGTACCATTTCCTTCACTTACTTTCAAGATCGTTGATGCAGTTATGGCGGTTGGTACAACTTCAGTAGCAATGTCAATGCTCTCCAAAGGAAAGCAAAAAATTGATGTGATGATAATCAATATCCATCCAACCAACATGATTTCCTTTAATCTCTTAATTCAAGCTATGGCACTGGAAGTGATTTCAGTCGGTATGTATTTTATTCGGCTCTTTCACTTATGGCATCTATTGTGAGTAAAGTCAATTATTTTAATTACTACACAATAAGAATTTAGATTAAAAATGCACCATTGATCTATTATTAATTAGTTCATGGTTAAATGAATTTTTTACTATCCATTATTAGATAGGATTATCAAATAATTGTGATCTTTAGCCACAAAAATTACTGATCACTAATTTTGATTCTTTTATTATTTGATATACGATTGTTTTGTAATATTATTGTTATAATGAATAAAATTTAGTGTATATGCGTGAAATTAACTATTCACATAATGTGTACTATAATTCAATTCTAATTGATAGCTTTTCAAAATAATTATACAGTTGTATGTGATGAATACAATGAGCTCATAGCAAAGAAGGCTTTAGACGAGGGAGCTTATCTTTACCTTCAAAAGCCATTTAATGTGGAAATTATGAAATACTTGTGGCAACTTGTATTGAGGGAGAAAAAACAAAAAGAGAAATTGAAAAAAGAATCAGAAAAAAATAGAGATCATAAGAATGTTGATAATATTGATAAAATTATTGTTGTTGGAGAAAATGAAGAACAACCCAGAGAGAAGAAAATTATTGCTAATGCTGAGGAACAGAAAGATAATATTGATGAAGTTGAAAATGATGTCATATCAAATGAAAACTACAAGTTGAAGAGGAAGAGAGGTAGAAAAAATACGAAAGAGACTAATGAAGGAGAAATCCAAAGCAGTGCTATTAATAAGTTTGTAAGGCAAAAGGATTGCAGAGAATGGACAAATGATCTCCATGCCAAATTCATGAAAGCTGTACAAGAACTTGGTGAAGGAAGTAAGTTTACTTCACTATTAATTAATTTATTGGCAATTCATTTATATGAAAACATATGAAAAATGAGAATTTACACTTATAGTTAACGTCAATTTGTTTGAGATTAAGCGTAGTAATTATTGTATTGACATGTACCTCAGATTGATCTAAGAATATTATATTTATTAAATTCAATTTACATTCTTATGGAACATATAGGATGTTACCCTACAGATATTCTTGAGGTGATGATACATGATGTGCCTGATCTTACCCGGATGCAAGTTGCCAGCCATTTACAGGTACATCTTTAAAGTACATTAGGTGATAAATTATAATTTATTTGAGTGCGTGTTTGATACGGGGAAAGTTATTTTGCCAAAAATATTTTATAAATTTATTTTTCTTGTATTTGTTTACTAGAAAATGTTTTTCTTGTAAAGAGTTTTTATCAGCTAACACTTCTATGGGAAGTTATTTTTTCTGTAACTATCTTAATTTTAATTTTATATCAAAAGAAAAATAAAAAAATCTGATTTTATTTAACTTTTGTCATTTGTTACATGTTTAATGATAGAAACTAATTATTCATTGCTAAGTTCTATTATTTTCTAGATCAATGGAATAATATTATTATCAATCTTTATTTTATAGTGTTTCAAATTATTTTTATTCTTCACCACTTACCAAACAACTAAAATATTGAAAATGACTTTCATTGTTTCAAAAACAACTAAAAAAATAATGAGTTCAAATGATAAATATATATGGTCTAATTCTCTTTTTATTGTTTTTCTTTTTATAACCTTTCAGAAATGTCGTCGCAATGATTGGAGAGCTCCAAAAGAGAGAAAAAATATTCGTCAGCCATCAAGTCAAGGATCCTCAAATGATTCTAAGCAAAGAAGTAGCTTTAAAAAATATGGAATAATGCCTCATCTTCAAAGAAATGTACCAAATCTACAAAGTAATCCAAATCAAACCCAAAGAGGAACAAATTTTTTCCAATTTCAACTCTCAATACAAACAAAAGTTTTGCTAGAGGAGAGAGTTCAATTCAGCAACAACTTTATTGCCCACAACTTCAGGTTCAACCCATCTACCTCAACATTAATAGTCAATTCAATAACTCATTTTTTCCAGCCCAAAATTATACTGGTGATGGGCTACAACAACAACATGGACCATTATTTGAAATGTTGGGTCACAAGGACTACAAGATCCAATTATTGGAAACACTAATTATAGTCCTGCCCCGGGGTTTGATAGTTAGAATCATCATAATATAAGTGATTTTAGTTTGGATATCAATGTGGCCCATGGAGCAACATATTCAGGTTGCGGGCCATTTGGTACAGAAATCAGAAATGCGACAATTAATAAGTATAACTTGAATGTAAATGCAGACAAGGTTTCTGATATTTATGTTGGAAGTGCGACTTTTAATGAATTGGGAGTAGCAAATACAAATTTCCAACAATATATTGGTGAACCAAACATGTCTAATCCAAGCAGTATTATTGGGACATCATATGTGAATGATATTAAAGGAAGTGATTCAAATAAGAAGAAAAATTGTAATGCGTATTTTGATTTCAATTATATGGATAATCTCTTCCAGAATTATGGACCTTCAAGTTCTAATACCTAATGAACAAGGTACATAGTTTGATCAAGTTTACTCTGATGATCAGGTGAGTGCTTTCATCTTATTTGATATTACGTTTATTTCGTGTTTGATTATTGATATTAGCTAAACTCATTAAAAATTTAAATCAATATTTTATATTTCATTTCCATTTTGAGAAAGAGAATCAATTTTATTATTTCAATATTTTATTGAGATTATAATATCTAATATCCTTGTTCAGAATTAAATGAGTCCTTAGAAAATTAAATAACATTTAAATGAATTTTTTCAGTGTTTATGTCACGCCCCGAGTCTACTCCCTGGGCGGGACTGGCACTCGAGAACCATTGTTGGCCCCGAGTGAACCCTTGGCCCGGCTTAACTCATAGCGGAAGACTTAAAACATTAATACAAGGATTCAATGCATCTTTACTCAACTGTTTAAAAGATAACTTAGAACGTTTAAAGATACAACATTCAACTTAGCCAAAGTGGCAACTCAAGTCTTAACATAAGCAATAACAATGTAAAGACAAATGAACTACTAACTGTCTATAAAGCCTCTAAACTAGGAGGGATGTCGGGACAAGACCCCCCATCATCCTAACAACTGAAAAATACTAAAGCAATGTAAATAGGGATCCTCCGAAAAGCAAGGAGGCTCACCACAAGACTCTGAATGCTCAACTGGATCAACGAACTGCTGGATGCTGATCCTGGTTGCTTGTCTCTGCATCATAACAACAATGCAGGCCAAATAGCGTCAGTACATTGAATGTACGAGCATACGAGGGGAATTCTAAAATAAGACATAAGCTTGAAAGGAACTGAAAGAACATACATGGCTCAACTAAACTCAACTTAACTCATTTCAATATAAAGCAATAATATGGATGTAATATAAAGAAAAACTTTTAAAAGATGGATAACAACTCTGTGTATTTAGAAATACAATAATAACTCTGTTTGTATGCAAGGATACAATATAAACTCTGTATGTATATAAAAATACAAAATACTTCTGTGTATATAAGAATACAAAATACTTCTGTGTATATAAGAATATAAAATACTTCGGTGGGAGTTTTTCTAACCGACAACCATCACTTAAGAGCTATGTGATGATACATCGTTTTGCCTCATGCTGCCAGGGCCATCCTATACCTTGCCAAGGGCATAGAACCTAACTACTAAGTGGATCCACTAGTCTATGCTAAAAAGCACTAAGGTATCATCTAAGAAGTATGACCCTTTTCAACCCATGATGGCTACATGGTTTATGGGGGCTGTGAGTTGTCTGAACTCTCCCCCATATCGGTGCTCATTACTACTCCCATAATATACTCGCTCATATGTTTAAAAACATAACTTATTTCTGTGGTTTGAGATAATTGCTCAAAAACTAGCCCAAAGTTTCCTCTCTTGCTTACTTCGTGAAAGCATTTACTCTTTACTGAAAACTAGCTCAAAGGCTCTGTTCGAAATCGGAGTTTTCTTTCTTGTTTAAACGTGAAAAACATTTACTCTTTGGGAATACATAGTCCTCATATACTCTTTTGAAGAAATGAACTTCAACTCTTTACTCTTTACTGAAAACTAGCTCAAAGGCTCTGTTGGAAATCGGTGTTTCCTTTCTTGTTTAAATGTGAAAATATTTTACTCTTTGGGAATACATATTCCCCATATACTCTTTTGAAGAAATGAACTTCAACTCTTTACTCTTTACTCAACTCAAATCTCAAGTCTTAAAACAAAGTTAAAACATTTGTGAAAGAATTTTGGAAGACTCTATGAACTTCTCTTGACTTGACTCTTAACTTTCCTTGAATTGAATTATGGATTCATGGTTCATGATCTCATGTTATGGATGAATTCATGTTATTTAGACGTACCTTAGAGTGTAGAAATCGACTAGAAAATATAGGTATGTTTCAAGGGAACTTGTATGGAAAGAAGTGGGAAAGGGTAGAGAACCTGGCGTCCCTGGCGCTCTGAGTGGCGTGGGGCGCCAGAGCTTAAATGTAACACCCCGTATCCTAGACAGACCAGATTGCAGATTTGAGAAGCTATAGGTGCCACCTACGGGAACCACCTACGGACCATAGGGTGACTCACGGTCTGTCCTGGTGGTCCGTGGTTCACCACCTAGATCCCCTCCCAGAAAAGCCCAGAAAAATTATTCTAAGTCCAGACCTACGCCAGGACCTACGGACCGTAGGTCAGACCACGGTCCATGGTCCAGGGCCGTAGGTCGGACCCCGGATTTCTAGCCCAGAACTCCAGAAAATTCAGCCAAGGCATGACCCACGTCTAGACCTACGGACCGTAGGTCAGACGACGGTCCGTTGTTTAGGTCTGTAGATCGAGGCCTTCAGGTCCAAGCTCCAGACTCCATTCGACGGACGACCAGCACGGACCGTCACGGTCCGTCGGTCTGGTCCGTAGGTGGTTTCGACAGTAGTTAAGTCAGGGGTCTTTTGGTCTTTTCCTTATGCGTTGGACCCCTAAACTACGTAGTTTTGGTTAGTTTAAGCCTAGTAACTTAATTAGAACTTACCCTAGTCAATTCATTCTCTAAAATTTAGCAAACTCAGAGCAAAAAGAGGAGAAAGAGTCTACCAGTCCTAGTCCAAGAACGCAACAAGGTTTCTTCAGGTCCAGCCCTGAAATCAAAAGATTTCTCCGTGAAATTCATCACCAGGTATGTGGGATTTCACTAGTGGGTTTCTTTCGCCCATTAGGTGTCTAGAATTCAGTCAGAATCATGATTCTCTTGATATTATCTAGACCTAGGGTTTCTTGAATGTTAGAAATTGTAGGTTTTTAGCTGTTAGAATGATCCAAATCAAATTATCATGTTGTTGCTCAGTTTCTTGCATGAAATTTAGAACCCTAGCTATGTAGTTCCTTTAGTTCATGAATTACATATGCTAGGCCAGCTATTTCAGTAATATACATGCTTCAGTTTACGAATGTCATATTATCAGATATAATTATTGTATTCTCAGAGTTTACAAGTCAGAACATCGAGCTATCCATGTTTTACAAAATTCAATCATAATGTGTTATTTACATAATCAGTTGGGAGTAGACTTAATACCGAGTTGGACTAGGGTTCAGCGTACCTGAATAGTCCTAGAACTACGTGCCCTGTAGGTTGTAATTCCCCTCTGTGGGCATCATTTTAGTGATCACGCCAGTCATGCCTTTATACCTCTAGCAGGGTATATTGGGTCCTCTCGATGGGCGTATACATTGGACTCCACATTTAGCTCATTTGGTTTTATGTCGGTTATTAGTAGCTCCCTCGACCCAGAACAAGACCCACGACCCAGAACAAGGGGTACCTAATGCACCGGAAGCAAGGAGGCTCACCAACAACTCTGAAGCTCAACTGGATTAACGAAGCGCTGGATGCTGATCCTGGTTACCTGTATCTGCATCATAAAATATGCAGACCAAATGACATCAGTACATTGAATGTACGAGCATGCGAGGGGAATTCTAAAACAAGATATAAGCTTGAAAGGGAACTGAAGAAACTTATCTTGTCTCAACTCAACTCAACTCATTCAATATAAAGCAGTAATAAGGATACAATATAAAGAAAAGCTTTAGAACATGTAAATAACAACTCAGTGTATTTAAAAACACACAATAACTCAGTTTGTATATGAAAATACAAATAACTCTGTGTATATAAGAATATAAAATATCTCTGTGGGAGTTTCTTTAACCGACAACCATCACTATGAGCTATGTGATGGTACAATGTTTTGGCTCACGCTGCCAGAGCCGTCCTATACCTTGTCGGGGGTATAGAACCTAACTCACTAAGTTGATCCACTAGTCTATGCTAAAAGCATTAAGGAATCATCTAAAAAGTATGACCCTTTTCTACCCATGTTGGCTACACGGTTTATGGAGACTTTGAATTATCTGAACTCAAACTCATCCCCAAATCGGTGCTCAATACTACTCCCAAAATGTAACTAGCTCATATGTTTAAAAACATAACTCTTTCTGTGGTTTGTGATTATTACTCAAAACTAGCTCAAAAGCTCTCTTGAAAATCTGTGTTTCCTCTCTTGTTTAAATGTGAAAACATTTACTCTTTGGGAATACTTAGTTCCCATATAATCTTTTTGAAGAAATAAACTTCACTCTTACTCTTACTTAGCTCAACGCTCAAATCTTTAAAAAATGTTTAAAACATTTGTAAAAGACTTTTGAAAAGACTCTAAGAACTATCTAGACTTGACTATTAACTTTCCTTGAATTTGAATTTATAGATTCAAGGTTATGATTCATGTTTATGGATGATTTCTAGATGTTTAGAAGTCATTTAGAGTAGTTAGAATCGATAGGAAGTGTTAGTACACTTTAGAAGGACCCTGACGGGCTAAACCATGAAAAATGGGTGGGGGCAGATGTCTCAGGCGCCAGCCCCAAAGTTTTGGAACCCATTTTAGGCACACTGCTGGCGCGCTGCCCCAGCCCCTCTGGCGCATCTGGGCCGCGCCGCGCCAGACCCTCCCCAGGTCATTCCTGACAAATTTTTCAACTCGTTTTCTGATCTTAATTCGATTAAATTCGATTCTTTTTCTCAATTTCTCTTTAGATTCAGATACCCAATACATGTACACAAGAATCTAACTCAAAACAACTTTTAAAATCGATAAAACTATCTCAAGAAACTCATCAATCCCATCCAAGTTCAAGAATGAAAGCAATTCAAGAACATCAAATCCTCAATATTTTAGGATGAAAATTATACTGAAATAAAAAGGTTTGGCACGTGGGTGAATGAAACCAACGCTATGTGAACTCGCATACCTCGTAGGATCAAATCCTTGGTGAAATCCGAAATTAATTCCTTAAGAAATCGACGAATCTTGACATTTCTCTTCTTTTCTCCTCTTGAGTTTTTTCTCTAAAACTCTAGCGTAACTTTGAGTGCGTAAACTGAAGCAATTCCGTTTAGACCCCTAAGTAATTACCAAAAACGAATTAAGCTAATTGGGTAATGAAAATGTCACGCCCCAAACTCGAGGGGCGCAACTGGCTCTTAATTCCAAAACTCACTCCCGAGCTGACCCTGCTGAACCATTTGCTACTAGCGCATGGCAGCCACACGCAATCAAGAAAACAAACAAGTATATCTCGGCTTAAAATTAATCCCTCGGCCGGCAAGGCCCCTGTCAATAGATCTATAAAAGAAACAGCTACTCCCAAGAGTTCATATA
>JAJONR010007293.1:0-30127 GCA_029582245.1 Solanum etuberosum
GTGGTTTGGGTTCAGAGACTTTGTTGCCCACCCATGACACCCCTAACCACGGGCCGTAGACCCTTCGATGGGGCGTGGGTCCTGGCGTGGTTACTGCCTAGGCAGTGTTCTTGTTGCCCATCTACGAGGCTACCTACGGGGCGTGGACTCACCCACGAGCCGTGGTTGGTCACTGTGAGGTGGTACCTTGGAGTTATAACATGTTATGCCCTCTATCTCGAGTTCGGGGTGTTACAATATCTCCCCCTTGGGAACATTCATCCTCGAATGGCATTCTAGGCACTTCTTAAAGGGAACAACTCAAAACTAGCAACCCATCATGCATGCAACTCATCTAAATGCACACAACCAAGGAGGAATCATCAACTCCAAGCTAAACATACTCAATGCACCATAAGGAAGTAGGAACTACATCTAACAACCCAATATGCATGAAATTTTCAGATTTCTTACATTCAAGGAGGAACTTACCATCTCCAAACTTAAAAGCATGCTCAACACAATCTCATGGAGCCTATATGAAATCAATACTCAAAGCTCATACTCAAGGAGGAAATCTCCACTCCAAGTCAAGGCATGTTCAACAACTCATCTCATGAAGTCTATAGGCAACTCATACTCAATGCACAACAACATGAGGAAAATAATTCACATAAGTCATTTCTTTCAAAACTTAAGCTTTTTCATGAACATGCATATCAAGGAAATCATGGAAACACATAAAACAAACATGACTTCCAATCATGGAACAAACAAAGAGGAAATTCATTACCTCAAGCTAGGGTAGGAGTAGAAGGAAAAAGGATGGGGATATCGGGACATCACATCGGCCTCGACCTCCCAAGTAGCACTCTCAACTAAAAGATTCCTTCACCATACTTTCACGGAAGCAACTTCCTTGCTTATTAATTCTTAACCTGCCGGTCTAACATCTCAACCAGAACTTCCTCATAAAAAGAACTTTCATCTACTCCCAAACCTTCTAAGGGAACTATGGATGACGGATCTCCAACACACTCTTTTCAACTTAGAGACATGAAAAACCGGATGCACCGATGCCAACTCCTTAGGCAAAGCTAATTCATAAGCAACCTTACCAACACGTCTCAAGATCTCATATGGGCTTACAAAATGGGGATTAAGCTTCCCTTACCTCCCAACCCACATTACACCCTTCTTGAGTGACAATTTCAAGTAACCTCCAAATCATGAACATTAGGAACTCACAACGACCTTGCTATCTAGGAACCATCTCCCCCTTTGGAGGAAGCCTCAACGGACTTTCTAAGTGCCGCTTTCTTTCAATTCTACTAAAGTCGGATCAAGTCATTGCTTAACTTTCACATCTGACACAAAAAGATGATCTTGGACCATCTTAAACCATAACTCTACCATTGGCAGGGTCTACTAACCGAACGACATTACTACAAACTCATAATGACCATTCCGGGTTCTAAAAGCCATTTTCAGAATATCATCTGCTTTCACCCTCATTTGGTGCTAACCCGACCTAGGGTCCATCTTAGAAAAGTAACTAGCTTCTTGTAGTAGGTCAACACTTAGAAATCTATTTCCCCTCACCCTAACTAGGTGATACATGCAACCCTTAAAAGTCATCTTCTTAGCCTTAAAACAAGAAATAACCCAACTTTTGGCGTAGATTCCCCCCCCCCTTCCACTCTCGGATAGGCTCATTCGGGAACTAAAAACTTGACTACACGGGTTCTACAATCAAAAGAATCATAATAATAGTGCAACCAATTCATCACAAGGATGACATCAAAATCTAGTAAATCATTAACATCAATTAAGAAGCTTTCAACATACTGGGAGCCACATCGGGAGCACACTCTTGTTCACCTCTAGTCTGGAGTGCATAGAACCTATTTTTCTTAGGAGCAATGGATCCCGAACCACTAGGACCGGATGAAGGATTAGGTTGAGACCTACGATGACTATCTCCCTCATTCTTAGCAATTGAAGGACAATGCCTTATCTTGTGATCCGTCTTACCACAACCAAAACATACATTGGAACCCGCTAGACATTCACCCGCATGCTTTCTTCCACACTTACCACAATTCGGCAATGAAACCCCACTATAATCACCTTGAGGTTTAGGGTTAGACACCCTCTCTTGGTTGAACCTTGGAGCCTTAGAAGAAACTTGATCGGGAAACCTTTGTCGATTTCTAGGATGACCATGTCCATCGGACCTAGCATAAGGGAAATTACCATCATCGGTTCTAGACCTCTTGTTCTCCCTAGATCTTTCCTTAAGTTTTTCTTCTTCGATTTGTTGGGCATGGACCATAAGACGAGAAATATCCATATCATGAACAAGCATAGCCGTACGACACTCTTTTACCACTAAATCAAACACTCCCGACTCGAACTTACTCATTCTTGATCTAGGGTCGGCAACTATAGATGGAGCATACTTAGACAACTGAGTAAACCTCAACGCATATTCCTTAACACTCATACTACCTTGCCGAAGGTTAATGAACTCAAGCACCTTAGCCTCTCTCATCTCTAAAGGGAAGAGCCTATCAAGAAAATCATTTTTGAACCTTTCCCACTCTATGGGACCCGCTTCTATCGGTCTAGCTTCTTTCCATTGGTTGACCTAAATCTGAGCAACCCCATTAAGTTGATAAGCGGCTAATTCCGCCTTTACTACCGAAGTAACTCCCATAATATCCAACACCTTATGGACCTCATCTATAAACTTTTGAGGATCTTCCTCAATCTTTGACCCATAAAATTCTGGAGGATTCATCCTAGTGAAATCCCTCACTCTAAATGCCGACGTACCCATATTTGGGTTCACGGGGACTACAACCTCTATTGGCTTGGGCCGTCAGGGCTTGAGCCAACACTTGAAAAGCAGACCTAAACTCCGCATTAGTCAGATTCCCAGCCATCGGGTCAACCGGAGCTTGTGGAGCATGGGGAGGAGCTTCTTGATCCACATTGTCTTCCTCATTCCTTCTAGCATTATCCCTTGTAGTAGTCATATCCTGAAGACCATCGGGTAAGGATTAGGAGAAAGACCTTATAGAGTTAAACTCTATTGCGCGACTTAGAGTAATGAAGAAGTGAAGTTTCCTAAGCATCTAATAGCTTCTCATTCATAAATGTGGCGCGCTTCACACTTATGAACAAGACTCTTCTAGACGTGGTTTTAAGACATCCTAGAACCATTCTAAACCTTGTGCTCTGATTACCAAGTTTGTCACGACCCAGGGGTACCCCTAGATGTAACAAGGCGTACAAGACCCCGAGAGGCCCCATACAAGCAACTTAGCATATCATAAAATAAAGTAATAGAATTTAGCGGAAATTTGAATTTTTTTCAACAACATCAAAGTTTTTATAAAATGAAGCGGAAGTCTAATACACTTTGTCTCAAACCATCTAAAACATGTATATCTTTGGGACACAACCCATACAATAGTTCAAAAAATAAGATGAAAGAACATAAGAGAAATGGTGGCTACATCCTCAAATGCTATGAGTACTCACCCAACTTCAATCCTTGCTTCTACTAAGATCCTAGCCACGGGAATGCAAGTCAATATCGCCGGACCCTACATTTGATAAGAATGTAGGTAAGAGTATGCGTTAGTACAAACATGTACTAAATATGATAGCCAACATAAACATAAGGGTTAGACAATAATAGTCATAAGCATAATCAATGCATAAATAAATCATCATAACATATCAACATAGGAGGAGCACTTCTTGAAGTGGCCTCTACTTATCCTTAGTCAAGACTTAGGTCATCCACCTCTAGTCATACATTTCATGGAAGGAAACTCTAGCAACAATCCAAGATAATCATTCATCATACAAGTAAATCTCATATTAAAACATACTTACGATACTTCCTTGAAGTAACCTAAAATCATACTTAACCAAGACATGGGTAGTCCTCCACTAGTCTCACTCATCATAGTAGGCCACCTTGGGCCATCCTATAAGCTCATCATCTATCATTTTCGTCTTTAGCTTATCATTTATAGACATGAGGAAATCACCTCCTTGCCTTCTCATAAAGGCTCATGGGCAGTCGCCTCTTGCCTTACTTAAAGGCTAATGGGTAGTCGCCTCTTACCTTACTTAAATGGTCACGGGTATTCGCCTCCATGTCCATCTTATTGGGGTCATAGGTATTCGCCTACATGCCCAATCATCATATGACACGGGTATTCACCTCCACATCATTTCATTATAAGATGCGGGTATTCGCCTCTACATCTTTTAATATACGATACGGGTATTCGCCTCCACATTTTTCATAAGGATCATGGGTACTTGCATCCATGTCCACATTAGGGAATAATTGGGTAGTCGCCTCTTACTCTTTGCTAGAGAATATGGGATATCACCTCATATCCTACTCATCTAGAGCTCATGGGTGATCACCACTTGCCTCATCAATTTTAGTCTTTAGTCTAGATTCATTTTAGGTGAGAAATCCTTTCAACCTAGAATCATTCAATGTGAGAAAGCCTTTCACATTCATAACACAAGTAATTCATGTGGGAACTATCTCTTCCACAACAACTACATCAATAAACAACAAATCATAACATAAGCTTTACTCTCAAAGCACTATATATCTTAATCATTTTTTATGCTTCACTCTCAAAGCAATTCAACATAATAATCATCTCATAAGCTTCAATATCAAAGCAATACTAATCGTAAATCATCATATAAACTTTACTCTCAACAATCTATGTCTATATGCTTCACTCTCAAGCAATTCTAATCATGCTTCATCATATAGCCCCAATATCAAGCACTACTAATCATGATTCATCATATAAGCTTCAATTCTAATGTATCTCATCAATCCTAGATTGAATACATCTAAACTCACAAATTATCCTTTCATGGAATGAAACCCATTTACATCAATTTCATCTTTCTAGACAAGGGTTAGGCATGGGTACATGCAATTTCATCCTAAAAACATGTAATTCTATCAATTCAATCATAAACAATCATAATCCAATCAATTGGATCAAGATTCATCAATACCCACAATATTGGAAGAAATCCTAACTTGAATTAGAGAATTCTTTTTCAAATTGGGGAATTCTAGGGGACTCCATGGATGAAAAGCCATAATACCTTGATTACAAAGCCCAGAAATCTTGGAAGGTTGGAGACTTGACTTGACCTAGCTTGCACTCTCTTCTTGTTCTTTAACTTTCTAGAGAGAGAATTATTTGAGAGAGGAGTTTTGGGATTTCTTTGGGGTTTTGAAATAATGACTTAGAATGAATGAATTTAGGAGTCTAAATTACTTATATAGCTGGTCTAGTCTAAGGTAAAACGACACCACTTAATTCTAATTAAAACCAGAACGTTCCATTATGCCCCTAAACTAACCATCCAGGCTGACCCACGAGACCACGTTGACGGGCCGTGGATGGACCTACGGTCCGTACTGGTCAAACGTGGTTTGGGTTCAGAGACTTTGTTGCCCACCCATGACACCCCTAACCACGGGCCGTAGACCCTTCGATGGGGCGTGGGTCCTGGCGTGGTTACTGCCTAGGCAGTGTTCTTGTTGCCCATCTACGAGGCTACCTACGGGGCGTGGACTCACCCACGAGCCGTGGTTGGTCACTGTGAGGTGGTACCTTGGAGTTCTAACATGTTATGCCCTCTATCTCGAGTTCGGGGTGTTATAGTTAGACATGGGTACATGTAATTTCATACTAAAATAATTGAATGTACTCAATTCAAGCATAAACAATCATAATCCACCCAATTGGATCAACATTCATCAATACCCACAACATTAGAAGAAACCCTAACTAAAATTGGGGAACTTCATCCTTTAAATTGGGTAATCATTGGGACTCCATGGATGAAAAGCTATCATACCTTGATTACAAAGCCCACAAATGTTTGAGGATTGGAGACTTGACCTTGATCCTAGCTCCAAACCTATTTCTTCTTCTTCAAGTTCTAGGGAGAGAAATAATTGAGAGGAAGACTTTGGGATTTCTTTTGGGTTTTGAAAATAATGACTTGAATGGGTGAGTTTTGGGGTTAAAACCACTTATATAGGGGTCCTAGACTTAGGTAAAATGACCTCACTTTGATTTAATTAATACCGGAAAAGATCCATGTGCCCTTGACTAAACCTGCCAGCCCATGAACCACGAGACCTCACTGACAGACCCTGGACTGACCAACGGTCCGTCCTGGTCAGTCGTCACTAAGTACAGAGAAATTGGGCTTGACCTATGGTTCCCTATCCACGAGCCGTGGATCCATTGACGGTTCGTGGGTCCTGGCCATGGTTCTGCCTATGCCAATTCCCTTGGTGTCCATCCACGAACCCACCTACGGTCCGTGGTCCCATCCACGGGCCGTGGTTGGCCTTGGTGAGATGCCACTTTGGAGTTCTAACATGCTAGTGACCCTCTCTCGAATCCATGGTGTTAAAATTAACCTCTGAAGAGTAAAAAGGAAGAGCAATAAATATTATATTATAAATTATAAAACTACATAAGCGATGAACAACCAGGAGAAAAAGAAAAAATATATTCATATATTCGCTTTTTAATGGTTCAAGATTTGGATATAAAGTAAAAAAATTAAATAATATGACCTAAATTAAATATGTAGAAAATTAATATCTGTAGACATCGGTGAGCTCAGATTTGAAGACTTTGGGTGCACCAATATTACCTTAGCTCAAATATGAGCTCTAAGATAAACTTAAATAAAAAATGTGAAATAAACACTCTAGCTTTATTCAAACTAGGTCTTGCGGGTGGATCCTCTAGCTTGTATAGCAGCACAATGGCACTCCTATATTTTTCATGGGTTCACTGCTAATTATATCCTAATTTCTGTCAGTTTCTCTAGATATATATATATATATATATATATATATATATATATATTGATTTTTTTCGAAGTTAACGGGTGCACTGCACCCCACCTAGAGGGATGGGTCCGCCTCTGTCTGTAGATGTGAAGATGCTTTTAGTAGTCCTCTATTGATTTAGGATAAAACTTGAGAAAATGGTCAAATGCCCCCTTAATCTATAGTTGTATTTTCAACTACACATTTATATTTTACGGAGATCCATCACCCCTTGGTCTATTTTAAAGTGGAATATATACAACCCTAAAACTAGACAGCCAGATCCTTTCCATGTAGTGTGCACCACGTGCCTGCCAATTGTCAAATATCATATATATCAAAGTTCATCATCATCATCTTCTCCACTCTTCAATTCTCCGAAGCTATGCTTTAATTTCTCTCACTGTAACTCTCCAAAACATTTATCTCTCTCCACCTCATTCCTCTCTAGTCACCCCCACCCCTACCTTCCATAACCCGCAAAATCAAATATCAATATTCATTAGTAGCACCGCCACAACTTTATTAGCTATTTAGACAACCCCTTTCACTTCTCCCCCTCAAATTCCACAACTTTAACACTAATTTGAAGTTTGAAGTTCTCGTTAATCATCTTGAAATTGGGTATGAATAGCTCTTTTGATTTCTTTTTTAAATAGTGGAGGATTTACACCTTCTATGTTTTACACTCGAAGAAATCATGTTTTTTGTGGTTGAGTAGAATCAATTGAGGATTGCTACTTAAGTTTGTGAAATTCTTATTGTGTAGTTTAGATTCCTTTATCAGACTAAAAATAAGATTTGAAGGTTGATAAATTTTGCCTGAGCAAGGTAATAATTAATGACAATTTAATTTTTTGACTACATAAATAATAATTTTAATGATTATTTGATGATTTTGATGGTGATTTGTAGTGTTAATGATTGTGAGTAATAGTGAGACAAAATATGAAAAAGTATTAGAAGATGGGTGAGGAGATGGGGCTGCTATGGTGATGGTGGTGGGGAAATTTACAGGTGGGGTAAGTGTTGAGTGATGAGAGAGGGGGTGGGGGAGGATAAAGGGAAAAGAAAAAAAGTAAAGAAAATAAAATAAAATAAAAGGCAAAAGTTGAAAAATTATATTTAACAAAAAGTTAAAATATTTTTTTATCAGTTCTTTGACTCTCATATGTCTTTAAGAAAGTGAGCAAACTCTCTGTGCCATGTCAACACTTAAGGGTATAATATTCCGCTTTAAAATAGTCCAAGGGAGTAATAGGATTCCTGTAAAATATGAGTGTGTAGTTGAGAATCCGATTATAGATTAGGGGGACATTTGACCATTTTCTCACAAAACTTTTTAAGTCTGAATTTCAAGAATACACTTGAACTTTGCGAAGGTTCTATTATCTCCTCTAAACAATTTTGAGCTGGTATTATTATATCAATTTTTTTCCATCTAGCATAAACATAAAGAGTAAATAGTGTATGCACTCTCTCAGAAAGCGTGAGCAACCTAAAATAATGAAAATAATTTTATTTTTATAAGTATCTTGCTTTTGCTATTGTTATAAAAGCTCTTATGTCAACATCCCGGTCCTTAGATCATTTGGCAAAGCAGATAACACACAATTCTAACCACTATCAGAAACATAACTTTGACTTCCAGTCTTCACCCAAACTTAACATTCACAATTCACGTGATCCACAATATTACAATAAGCCATACTTGATTCAGCGTACCATTCAAATAACCCACACTTCCACAGATCCCTAAAACGTCACTACGTTATTTAGTATGCACCCCTAGTCTATCCAAGGACCATCCCAGCAATTTCAAATAACCAACCTAGCCCCTCAAGTACCAACATGTGATAAATATGACATAATACATGAATTCGGTCCTCTTATGGAACCAAACATGTAACCATCACGTCATGAAAAAATAAATCCGGTTCTCTCATGGAACCCATAAACAAACTATTAGTGTACTAGACGTGGTACCAGCGCCAACTGTTACTATATACCGACGTGGTATCCAAGCCAACCATACATGAATAATCCCATACCAAGCGTGATACTCACGCCAACCATTATTTTATCATGCCTGGTATCCGAGTCAATCGTAGGTATATCCCTGTCATGATCCAAAGTATACCCTAGGTGTAACATGGAGTATAGAACCCCGAAAAGCTCTACAGAAGCCACTTAACATACATTATAAAAGATAATAGAAATAAAGATTTCAAAAGTAGCAATCTCTTATATAGGAAAGAGTTTGATAAAACGGAAGTCTAACATAGTATCAACAAGCCATCTAATACATCAAAAGAAAGTGGTTTAGACGTAACCCTTACACCACATATAGGTGTTTGAAAACTGAAATAAAGAAAGCAATAAAGGTGTCTGGGTCCTCGGCACATGAGGAATCACTAATTTTCGAGTGCCAAGAGAAAGATCAACTAGCCACAAGTGTGCGAGGTAGAAGCGTCAGACCTTATATTAGTGAAACAATATAGGCACAAGTATGCATTAGTACATGAAATATACTAAGTATGATATCAATGCATAAAAGTTATGAAATCATGCTAAAAAGAGATTTACATGACATGCAATGACCAAGCTAAGACATACGTTAAAAGGTTAGAAAAAACAAGTCATAATCATGTTCAATGCAAGATTAACATATTTAAAACACTTTATTAGATACTTTGAAGGTAACCTTAGTTCATTATTATGGGAAGTTTACCATTAACTGACATAGACCATGTGAGCTAAAACATGGAATACAATGTCTATCCCACACCGAAAAGAGATGTCATTGCTTGCCAAGGCAACAACCTTCAACTTCTAGCTTACATGGATCCACTAGCTAAGACAACCAATGGGGGCACATAGTTAGGGACAAAGAGATTGCTACTAGAGACCTGACCTCTACTAACGGGAGAGCCTCAGTCTCAATATCCTCTCGGTGCTAAGTAAAATCCCATGGAATAGTTATTAATCATAACCATTTCATCATCCATAGAAAAACACAATTAAGTTATCAATCCAAGCTAAAGTTATGTAGGATAACTCCTTAAATCTTGATTCAACTTAGGTGAGAAAATCTTTCAACCTTATGAATCATTATGTGAGAAATCCTTTCACCATTTTCATTGATACTTTCATCTAAAAGCAGCCTCAAGTCATAAAAATCAATCTCATTAAAACATGTATATCTTCATAAATTCACAGTTCATAAACTTTATCATGTGTTCATAGTCAAAAATCATGGATCATGCATGGGTTCATATGAATTCAACTCAAAAACATGTAATTACTTCAATTTATGTATTAAAAAATAGAAAACAACTAATGAATAATAATTGAAAAGAACCCATGAAGATTGAATAAAATCCTAACTTTGAATTTAAAATTTAATTTGTAAAATTGGGAGATTTTGAGAACCCTATGGTGGAAAGGACTTCATAGGTGAATAATAACATACCTTAGTGATCAAGGGTCAAAAACTATGGTGAATTGGATATCCTTAGTTGAAACCCTAACTTCTTCTTCCTTAGCTTGAGAGGGAAATTTGGGAGAGGAACTTGGAGGGAATTTGGATTTTAGGAGAATGATTTTAGAATGGGTAGTTGTAGGACCTAAAATAATTTTATAGGGATTAGAATTAGGACCAAAAAGACTTAGTTTAGGCATTAAACACTAAGGGAAAAGACTCGAAACCCCCTTAAAATAACTGTCGGCCCTAAAACGGTTTGGACCTACGGTCCTGGTCAACCGTGAAAAAGTTCAAAAGCCTTAAAATTGGACCAAATTTTGATGAGACCTATCTATCGCCTGTAGAAATTTCTACGGTCCGTAGACCCCAACCATAGAATTCAACTTTAACTTCAAAATTTCACTAAGTCTGAAATCTTCCTACGAAACCTACCTACGACTTGCAGATCATTTGACGGCCGTCCTGGTCTACCGTAGAAAAGTTCAGAAACTTGATTTCTCAAAATTTATTTTCTCTCTTTCTACGAGACTGGTCTACGATCCATAGGAAGTTCTACGAACCGTAGACTGGTCTCGTAGACCTGAACTAGTAGGCAAAATTTATGCAATCTGAGGTGTTACAATATCTCCCCCTTGAGAACATTCATCCTTGAATGGAACTCAAGCTAGGATGAAAGACTAGGGGAAAGAGATATAACAACTCAACATGAATGCAATCACATAAATGCACATAACAAAGAGGAAAATCGACTCTAAGCTAAAACATACTCAAAACATCATTTTCTAAAACATACATTGATGCATATGGAAACATGAGAATGACTAAGACACATGAATCTGAAAGAATGAACTATGAGGAGCTAAATACCTCAAGCTAGAGTAGGATGTGAGGGAATTAGATGAGGATATCGGGATATCATATTGGCCTCGGCCTCCCCTACCATTTGATTCCTCCACAACACCTTTACGGATGCAACCTCTTTATTCCTCATCTTTCTAACTTACCGGTCCAAGATCTCAAACAAAACTTCTTCATAAGAAAGACTTTCCTTTATACAAAAACTCTCTAATGGTACTATAGATTTTGAGTCACCGGTACATTTCTTCAATAAAGATACATGGAATACCGGATGCACCGATGATAAATCAGAAGGCAAGTCTAATTCATAAGTCACCTTGCATATCCGCCTCAACATTTAATAAGGACCAACATAACGGGGACTAAACTTTCCTTTAACCTCACGACACCCTTCATAGGTAAAATCTTCAAGTAAACCCAATCATCAATATTAAACTCAAGATCCCTTCTTCTAACATCGACATAGGAGTTTTGTCAACTTTGAACTATTTTCAACCTTTCTCTAATAAGCTAAACTTTATCCATAGCCTCATGTACCAACACAGAACCTATCAAATCAACTTCACCAACTTCAAACCAACCTATGAGGGATCTACACCTCCTACCATAAAGAGCTTCAAATGGAGCCATACCAATACTTGAATGATAGCTATTATTGTACGTAAACTCTATCAAAGGTAAATGATCATCCCAATTACCCTTGAAGTCAATCACACAAGCTCTCAACATATCTTCCAAAGTTTGTATAGTACGCTCCACTTTCCCATCAGTTTGATGATGAAAGGTCGTACTAAGCTTGACACGGGTACCAAGACCTTTTTGTAAAGACTTCTAAAATTGAGAAGTAAATTGGGTACCACGATCGGAGATAACATATAGGGGCACTTCATACAACTTAACTATTTCCTTTAGATACAATTTAACATAATCTTCCGTCGAATAAGAAACCTAGGTGGGAAAGAAATAAGCCAATTTTGTCATACAATCCATAATAACCCAAATCGAGTCATGTTACCGCCTGGTGCGGGGTAAACCAACAATAAAGTCCATATTTAAATCTTCCCACTTCTAAGTAGGAATACTAATATCTTGGGACAAACCTCCTGGCTTTTGATGCTCAACTTTCACTCGTTGACGTTAGGACACTTAGCCACAAATTCCGCAATATCTTTCTTCATCCCATTCCACCAATAGACCACGCATAAGTCATGGTACATATTTGTGGCTCTCGGGAGAATGGAATATCGAGAACTATGGGCTTCTGATAAAATTTTCTCCCTCAAAACATCAACTGGAAACACACAAACGACCTTGATATCAAAGCACACCATCTCCCCATTGGGAGAAAGCCTCAATGAACTTCTTAAGCACCGCTGCCTTCAACTCAACCAAAATCAGATCAAGAATTTTCTTAGCCTTTACATCTGATACCAAAGATGATTTCGAACAATTATGAACGACTACTCCTCCTTCATTAGAATCAATTAAGAGAACACCCAATTGGGCCAATATGTGAGCATCATGAACTAACTCCTTCTTATCATCCTCAACATGAGCAACACTATCCATTGACAACCGACTTAAGGAACTGGCCACCACATTGGCCTTGCCCGGGTAATAAAGGACACTCATGTCATAGTCCTTCAAGAGTTCTAGCCATCTAGTTTGGCAAAGATTTAGATCATTTTTCTTGAATATGTATTGCAAACTTTTGTGGTTGGTAAATACATCAACATGGACACCATACAAGTAATGCCTCTAAATCTTTAAGGCATAAACAACCGCCGCTAATTTCAAATCATGGGTAGGATAGTTCTTTTCGTGTATCTTAAGTTTCCTTGAAGCATAAACAATAACTTTCTCATTTTGCATAAGAACACACCCTTGTCCAATCCTTGAATAATCACAATACACCACAAACCTATTGGAACCTTGTGGTAAAGTCAACACAGGAGTGAAGATAAGCCTATCTTTCAACTCTTGAAAAATCTTTTCACATGCTTCTGACCAAGAACTTAACCTTCCTTTTAGTAAATGAGGTCAATGGAGACGAAATAGAAGAAAACCCTTCCACAAACCTTCTATAATATCCGACCAAACCCAAGAAAATCCATATATATCAGAACCAGACAAGGGTCTAGGCCAATTCTTAACCACCTCGGTTTTCTTAGGATCAACTTGAATACCTTCACCGGAGACAACATGGCCAAGGAAAGCAACAGACATCAACCAAAACTCACTTTTGTTAAAGTTAGCATATAATTCACGATCTTTGAGAATTCAAAACACATCCTAAAATGCTCAACATGCTCAACCTCACTCCGTGAGTAAATCAAGATATCATCGATAAACACAATCACAAACATGTCAAGATATTACTTGAAGACCCTATTAATAAAATCCATAAACGCCATTGGGGCATGAGTCAAACCAAAGGACATTACCAAAAACTCATAAGGATCATACCGAGTTCAAAACACCATCTTTGGAATGTCTCTTACTTTCACCTTCAATTGGTGATAACCCGATAGGAGGTCAATCTTAGAGAAGTAACTCACTCCTTGGAGTTGATAAAAAAATCATCAATCCTTGGAAAAGGATACTTATTCTTAATGGTAACTCTATTCAATTTCCGGTAATCAATACGCATGCAAAGTGAACCATTCTTTTTACGAACAAACAAAACTGGAGCACCTTATGGAGAGATATTCGATTGGATGAATTCCTTATCCAACAAATCTTTCAATTGCTCCTTTAATTCCTTAAGTTCTTCTGGAGCCATACGGTAAGGAGGAATAAAGATAGGTTGCGTAGCTAGGAGAAGGTCAATACTGAAGTCTATTTCCCTTTTGGGAGGAACACCGGGTACATCACCTAGAAATACTTCTGGAAACTCATTTACAACGGGGACCGACTCAAGAATAGGGGTTTTGAAATTCATATCCCTAACCTAAACAAGATGATATATGCAATCCTTATAAATCATTTTTCTAGAATTAAGACAAGAAACAAACTAACCCTTAGGCATAAATTTTCCCCCCTTTCGACTATAGGATGGGCTCATTAGAAAACTAAAACTTAACCAGTTGGTATCTACAATCAACAGAAGCATAACAAGAATGGATCCAATCCATACCAATAATAACATCAAAATCCAACATATCAATCTTTACAAGATCAACACGAGTGACTCTATGGGATAAGGAGACAAGACAATTTCTATAGAATCTCTTAGCCACAATAGATTCACCAATAGGATTAGTGATGAAAAGATTCTAACAACGCATCCAAATAAAATATCAAATATCATAGCCACATATAACATCACAAAAGATAAAGTAGCACTGGGATCAAGCATATCATAAACATCAAGATGAAAGACTTTCAACATACCAGTAATCACATTGGGAGAACCCTCTTGATCATATCGTGTTTGAAGTGCACAAAACCTGTTTTTCTTTGGAGCACTTGAACCCGAACCACTAGGCAGAGATTGCCTACCATATTTTCCCTTAATAGCAAATGACATACAATCCCTCATCTTGCGACCACTCTTACCACAATTAAAGCAAACATCCGTACTGGTTAAGAATTTACCATCATGCTTCTTTCCACACCTAACACAAGTAGACAAAGAAGATCCGCCACCATTTCCTCCTTGAGGCTTGGGGTTAGACACCCTATCTTTGTTGAAATTTAGAGCATTAGAGGAACCATGACCAGAAAACCTATGTCAGAATTGAGAACGGTTATATCGATCAGACCTCGAGTGTGAAAAGTCTTTATCACCGGCCTTTGACCTCTTTACCTCCCTAGATATTTCCTTAAGCTTCCCCTCTTCTATTTTTGGAGCATGTGTCATCAAACGGGAAATATTCATTTCCTTAATGATATGGCGATACGACATTCGTTAACCACCATTTTGGACACACTCGAAACAAACTTACTCATCCTTTCCCTAGAGTCAGAAACCATAGTTGGAGCATACCTAGCCAATTGAGTTAACTTCAAAGCATACTTATTCACACTCATGTTTCCTTGACGGAGGTTGATGAATTTCAGTACCTTTGCCTCCCTCATCTTAAGGAGAAAGAACCTATCAAGAATAGCAACCTTAAACTTCTCCCAATCATGAGGACCTGCATCAACCACCCTCTCTTCTTCCATTGGTTGAACCAAACTTGAGAAACACCCTTAAGTTGATAAGTGGCTAACCTTCTCAACCGTAGTCACTCCCATAATTCCCACTATCTTATAAACGTCATCAATGAACTCTTGAGGATATTCATCAACCTTGTAACCATAAAATTCTGAAGGATTCATCCTAGTAAAGTCCCTTATCCTTGACGCCACCGTACTCACATTTAGGTTCACAAGAGCATTAGCCTCTCTATTGTATTGAGCCGTCATAGCTTGAGCCAACACTTGGAAAGAGGCTCAGAACTCTGCATTAGTCACTTGTTCGTCCAAAGGATTGTCTAAAAATTGAGGAACTTCTTATTTCACATTTTCACCCGCATTCCTTCTAACATATGCTATTCAAGGGGCCATATCTTTAAAAGCATCGGACGAGAATTATGAGAGAGACATAAAGAGTTACCCTCTATCGCACAACTTTAGAATGATGAATGAAGTAGAATTTTCTTAGCATCTTATAGCCTTTAATTCATAAGTGTGACGCTCTTTAAATTCATGATAAGACTCTACTCGGCGTGGCTTGTGAGACATCTTAGGACCTTTCTAAATCTTGTTCTCTGAATTCCAAGTTTGTCACGATCCAAATTATACCCTAGGTCTAACATGACGTATAGAACCCCGGAAGGCTATACATAAGATACTAAGCATACATTATACAAGATAATAGAAATAAATTTTGAAAAGTAACAATCCCATATAAATGAAAGAGTTTGACATAGCAGAACTCTAACATAGTCTCAACAAGCCATCTACTAAATCAAAAGGAAGTGGTTGGGACATAACCCATACACCACATAGAAATATTTGAAAACGGAAATAAAGAAAGCAATAAAGGTGTCTTAGTCCTCGAAACACGAGGACTCACTAATCTTCGAGTACCAAGAGAAAGATCAAATAGCCACAAGTGTGTGAGGTAGGAGCGTCGGACCCTACATTAGTGAAAATAATATGCACAAGTATGCATTAGGAATGTACTAAGTATTATAGAATTGCATAAATTTTATGAAATCATGCTAAAAAGGGCTTTACATGACATGGAATGACAAAGCTAAGGCATATGATAAGAGATTAGAAAACACAAGTCATAATCATGGTCAATGCAAGCTTAACATATTTAAAACACTTTATGAGATACTTTGAAGGTAACCTTAGTTCATTATTTTGGAAAGTTTACCATTAAGTGAATAGACCATGTGAGCTAAAACATGGAATCTGGTGTCTATATCCCACACCAAAAAGAGATGTCATTGTTTGACAAGGCAACAACCTTAAACATATAGCTTACGTGGATCCACTAGCTAAGACAACCTACGGGGGTACGTAGTTAGGGATAAAGAGATTGCTACTAGAGACCCGACCTCTACTAACATGAGAACCTCTATCTTAATATCCTTTCGGTGCTAAGTAAAATCTCACGGAATAGTCATTAATCATAATCGTTCCATCATCCATGCAAAGACAATAATTAAACTTCCAATCCATGCTAAAGTTATTTAAGATAGCTCCTTAAATTTTGATTCAACTAAGGTGAAAAAATCTTTCAACTTTATGAATCCTTATGTGAGAAATCATTTCACAATTTTCATTATTACTTTCATCTAAAAGGAGCCTCAAGTCATAAACATCAATCTCATTAAAACATGTATATCTTCATAAACTCATAGTTCATAGCTCATAAGTTTCGTCACGTGTTCATAGTTAAAATTCATGGATCATGCATGGGTTCATATGAATTCAACTAAAAAAATATGTAATTACTTCATTTCATGCATTAGAAGATAGAAAATAACTAATTGAATCATAATTGAAAAGAACCCATGAAGATTCAATAAAACCCTAACTTTGAATTGAGAATTTAACTTGTACAAATGGAAGATTTTGGGAACCCTATGGAGGAAAGGACTCCATAGGTGAATACTAACATACCTTAGTGATAAAGGCCTAAAACTATGGTGAATTGGAGATCCTTAGTTGAAACCCTAGCTTCTTATTCCTTAGCTTGAGAGGGAAATTTGGGAGAGGAACTTGGAGGGAATTTGGATTTTAATGATTCTTGTTTGAAAGCATTTGAAGGGTTGAAAGAGAAGTTGATTTCTGCACTGATTATTACTTCACCAAATTGGGGACAATCGTTCAAAGTTATGTGTGATGCGAGTGTGGTGGAACGTGGCGTAGTATTGATGTAAAGGCGAGAGAAGATTCTTCATCCCATATATTATGCGAGCAAAGCCCTGAATGTTACTCAAAAGAACTATACTATCACTGAACAAGAATATCTTACAGTAGTCTTCGCTTTTGAGAAGTTTAGGTCGTCTTTGCTGGGCACAAAAGTTATTATGCACAAGATCAAACGTTAAGATATCTTATGGAAAATAAGGATGCAAAGTCAAGACTGATTCAATGGGTGTTATTGTTGCAAGAATTCGATTTTGAGGTAAAAGATAGAAAAGGAACATCAATCAAGTTGTTGATCACTTGTACAAATTAGAGGAAGAGGCAAAGTTGCAGTTAGCTGATGGAATTAAAATTGATGACACGTTTCCAGACGAACATAATTTGGCGGCTTCTTTTGATCTTTTCCCTTTGTTAGCAGATTTTGCTAATTATTTGGCGAGTGATGTGGTGCCTTCAGATTTTTCATTTCACCAAAGAAGGAAATTCATGTATGATGTAATGAAGTTTTTGTGGGAAGAACTTTTTTTGTTTGGTTTCTGTACTGATGGGATTATTTGTTGTTGTGTTATTGAGGTATAGATGATGAATATATTGGAAGCTTGCCATTCGTATCCTGTTGGTGGCCATCATAGTGATATTCAGACTGCTCGTAAGATCTTGTAGTGTGGGTATTATTGGCCTACTATTCACCAAGATGCTTATGATTTCGCCAAGTCTTGTGATCGTTGAGAAGGAGCTATTTCAAGGAAGCAAGAACTCCCACTTAATTTATTCTGCTGATTGAACTTCTCGATGATTGGGGCCTTGACTTTATGAGTCCATTTGTGAGTTCGAATGGGATGAAGTACGTACTTGTGGCAGTTTACTATGTATCTAAATGGGTTGAATCTATCACGCTTTCAAACAATGAAGGAAAGAGTGTCACCGCATTCCTGAAAAAGAATATCTTCTCTAGATTTGGTACACCAAGAGCGATTATCAATAATGGAGATTCTAACTTTTGTGATTAACTATTCAAGGCATTGCTTGAGAACTATAGTGTTTGACACAATATAGAAACTCCTTATCATCCACATTCTAGTGGGAAAGTTGAAGTGTCCAATAGAGAGACTAAGCAAATCTTTGCAAAGACAATGAATGCGAACAAAACCGATTGGTCGAGAAAGCTTGATGATGCTCTATGGGCATATCGTACTGCATTCAAGACTCCCATATGTATGTCTCCTTACCGACTTTTGTTTGGGAAGTCTTGTCACTTGCCAGTAGAGCTAGAGAATAAAGTGATATGGGCACTCAAGAAGTTGAATCTAGATTGGGATGCTGCATCAAATCAGAGGTTTAATGGGTTGAATGGACTTGATGAGTTTTTCCTAAAAGCATATGAAAGTTCAGCCTTGTACAAAGAAAAAATGAAGAAGTACCATGATCAAAAGATCAAAAAGCACGCATTTGCTCGCGGTGATTTGGTCCTTCTTTTCAATTCGAGGTTGCGCTTGTTTTCTGGAAAGCTCAAATCAAAGTGCACTGGACCATTCAGAGTTGTCTGAGTGTTTTCACACAGAGCGGTTGAACTTGAGAATGAGGAAGGAACAAGGTTCAAAGTGAATGGTCAGAGAATAAAAAATTACTTGGGTCAACCGGAAGAAGTCAAAGAGGTGATTGAATAATGGGATCTTGATGAAGTCTAAGTAGTCAAGGGGTCTGAGTCATGCCGCAACGTTTAATCAAGCGTTTCTTGAGAGGAAACCCAAGATGTAATTTAGCTGGTATAGAAAATTTCCTACGTTTTAAGTTTGATTTTATGTTAAAATATGTTAAGTTAGGGTCTGTGTCCAAAAAGTGTCAAGAAATTGTAAAAGAAAGTCCTAATATTTGCTACATGTGCAGGAAAGAAAGAAAAATCTTGAATTTTTTTAGGTGCAAAGATTCCTACGGGTCATAGGAATTTCTACGGACCGTAGGCCATGTTCGTAGAACTTTAGATGAGTTGAAAACATTGGGGACTAGTTCTACGGTTCCCATATATGAGTCGTTGTTCAATTAACGAACCTTGGATGGCTTCCGTAGAATTTAGGTCCAAATACAACTGCAGCTTTAAGTTTACAGGTGCACAATATAAATCGTATAAAATTTGGCGGCCCGTAGTCTGCACTCGTAGGCCCTAGGTATGTTTCCTAAATTTTGCTAAGTGTTAAATGATATGACGGAAGACTTCTACGGACCGTAGGAATTTCGACGGTTCATAGACGAGCTTTTGTCAAATCGATTCTGTTTAAATATCAAAATACCCGACCCACGAACCCTAAATAAAAACCCCAAAATTCAAAACACACCTATTTTTCCCCACGATTCATCCCCCATTTCCGTAAATGCCAAACCCTTACAACCCTCTATTTTCCCACCACATCAAATTCCAAACTCTTCCACTTCAATCTCTCATCATTTAAATCATTTTTCCCTTTTCCTTCCTCTTACTTCTCTTTTCTTACATTTTGCAAAAAAATTCGTTCCCCATTTTTCAAGAAAATCATGGGTCAGTCGAACAGTGATTGGAATCAAGTCTCGACATAGACCACACACTCACACAACCTTTATTCACTTCCAAAGGTATGAATTTTATCTTTGGTTGCTTAAGGTTGTTGAATTTTGGTTCTCTACTTGACTTAAGGGTGAGCCTATGCATAAATTGATCACTTTTTGTCCGGTATATACAACCTAAGGATGATAGTATAGTGAGTAGTGTTGGTAAATTGCATATGTTTCATCAATGCTGGTAAATCCTACTTATAGACCTGACTTAGGGTTGAAATTTTCGTAAGATGTGTTAATTTGATTAGATTTGTTCATAAACCCTTAAGAATGATGGTTTGTAAATTCATGTTAGTAGGGTCAAATGCATGAATAGGTTGGGTTGTTAGTTGAAATGAAATTATGAATTGCATAGGAATTAACACACTGAACTGCTGAAAATGAAGTTGACGACTTCGATCTAAGGTCGTAGAAATTTCTACGACTCGTAGATCAATCTCGTCATCCTAAGGCACAAAACAATAGCTAAAGTGAGGAACTATAATTTGAACTACGGTCCGTATAAATTTTGAAAGTCCGTCCTGTTGAACCTTAGTTCCAACTTCAGGAACTAAAAATTGACTTCCTTTCCTATGGTTGGATCCTACGGTCCGTAGAAACTTTTGCGGGCCATAGAAGCCAAACCTTAGGACCAAAATAGTGCACTGTTTCTGCATTTTTCTTATATTTTATTTTGGTTTCGTAGTTTTATTTCCATTTCTTCTTGCTTTTTTTGTATATTTTTAGTACTAATGAATCCTCCATATGTACCATTCCTCCAAAGGGTATGCCGTCAAAAAGGGGGAAGTCTAAGTCCACTGAACCTTCGGCTCAGCTCAACTTAATGAGCCGACTGGTGATGAGTCGAGTGGGTCTGAGTTCAACCCTGGCACGGGTAATGACTCACCTAAGGCACCAAGGACAACAGGCCTACAGTCCAAGCGACTTGAAATTGTGTCGGTGCCGGATGAGGTGGACTTCCCTATTAGAGCAGTTGCTTCCTAGTCTCAAGAGGGAGCACAGAGTTTAGGGAGCGAAAATTATGGGTCACAGGTCGGGTCAAGCTCTGGTTTACATGCCAGCTCGCAATCCAGGTCAGGCTCCGCATCAGATTCTGTTGCAACATGGGGCTTCTGATGATACCGAGTTTTGAGAGGCACATGATTCACCTCCCACTCGACCTAATGAGCCGATATGAATTGCCGGCAAACCAAATAGGTGGTGTGTGCAGGGCATCTTTCAGATCTACTTGGATGCCATTCACCAAAATTCACAACAAAAGCATGGCCACCCTATTACGGAGTAGCGACGGTTTATTACTGGTAACATTCACACGATGCCGGCCATACATGATTTGGAGGCCCATGTGTGAGTGGATGGCTGATTCACCGGGTAGATACAATGCTTACATGGTACGGGAGTTCTTTGCTTCATGCACATCCATAGTTAAAAATGGCCTACCTCTACGGGTGAAGGAGTTAGATCAACCTCTACTCTTGACCACCGTAGTGTGGGATATTCATGTGGACTTATCAGAGGCAAAAGTCTGTCATTTTATTTACGGCCCATTACATGCGCATCCAATTAATACGTTCGAGTTTGATTATTGGATGCAGTCGGTATAGAATACAATAGCTATGAGGGATACTGAGTAGAAAGAGTCCATTCTGCAATGGGTATCCAGATATATTACTGAGCGGGGAGTTGATGCCAAGTTGGTTTGGGACTTGACACTTTCTATTAAGAAGGCCACCCTGAATTTTGCGGCCAAGTTTTGGTGGTCTATTGTCTGGGCCAGATTATCTCCTACGATGGTGGAAAACCATTTGACTCTTGACTAGGTAGTGATGATCGCTTGCTTAATTGCGGGGCATGAGATTGATTTTTCCCGAGTATTGATTGCGAAGATTCATGAGAGGGTATTTCGTAAGACCACCACACTTCCATTCCCATGCTTGATATTCGGCTTGTGCAGAGAGGCCACTGTTCTGGTGATTGGGCTTGATCTGATGGTTGAGGTGACTAAAACCATGGATATACGTCTAATTCATGATGAGGCCAACCCCACAACACTAAGACAGGGTATTCAGTTTGAATTATTGCCTATGAGCGAGAGACCTGCACAAGAGCAGCCCGAAGAGGGCACCATGCCAGCCTCTACTACTGAGTTGACTGAGACGGCAACTCCTTCCACATCTCCACCGGTTGGTAGCACACCTCATGCTTCCACTATTCTGAGTATCCCCATGGTTCCGTTGGCCATACTTCAAAAGATAGAGACTCTGATGACTACACTACTACAACACATTCAACCTTGGATGCGACAGGTTGTTGAGGATTATGAGGCTAGGAAGGGATTGACGCTTTCGAGCTGAGGGTACTAGCCAAACCCTAGATTGCACCGAATGTAGAACTTTCAGTGTTCCATAAGTATTTGGATACACTCCAAGCTGATTTAAATGTACTGGCTTCTGTGGTCTCCCCTACACCAGATCCTGCACCTACAAATGATGGGGGTGATGTGATTTTACCCCAGTTTTGTGATGTTGGCCCTTCTCATGACCCTCCTTGTACATAGGGAAAGCGTACTTAGACTACTAATGATGCGGAGAGCAAAAATGAGAGAGCGGCATGATTTTGAGGTTGCATAATGATAGTCTTTAGCTGATGAGGAGTTGCGATAGAAAAGAGAGTTGGAGCTGGGAGCCGGAGCATCAGGTTCTAAGGTAACAACTGATGGTGCTCCTAATCTTTGTTTGGAGGGAACTACTGATGGCGCTACACGGGTTGATGCAGAGGTGCTTGCTGATGCACCAGGGTCCACACTGACAGACCCCCACCCCTCAGTTTAGTTCTTTAGTGCTTAGGCGCCACATGTTTGTCTTCACGCTTAGTTCTTATTTTTTTGTGGGGATAAGGTACAAGTACCCCCTAGACTATGACCAGTATCCCAGAGACACACCTTAACTATACTAAGTTCCTATTACCCCTCTGAACTCATTTTTTTTTGTAATTTTGTATACCTTTTTGGCCTACGTGGCCTCCAAACATCTCCCACGTGCCTCACCTAAGTGTAGTCATGGAGTGTACCATGTAAGCCAATAGGTGTACAAAATTACACAAAAAATGAGTTCATGGAGGTAATAGGACCTTAGATTAGTTAAGGTGTGTCAATGAGATTTCAGTCATACTCTAGGGGGGTACCTGTGCCTTATCCTTTTTTTAACATTGAGGGGTGAGGGGTGGGGTGAATCTGTAATAAGTTTAAGGATGAAGTCTAAATAACTCGAACACTCTACTTATGCCTTGGGGTTTTCTTGCCTGTGTTCTTCTTCCCCCGAATTATTTAATTTCTATTGAACTGACATGTTTAGGATGTAAATTGTAGAAGTAGACTAGAAATAAAAGTATGATGGCAATAGAGCATGAAATTAAGAACCCTCCACAAAATTTTGACTTATTTGCTATATCTTTGTGATTGATAAATCAATTGTGTAGGATCTTTGTATGATATGATAGGAACCGATTGCATAACTTGACTTAAGCTGAAGTATAAACCAGATACACTAATAATTTGGTAAGTGAAACAATGTGCCACATGTGTGTGAGATTTGTCGTTCATTCATACTGTATATGCCAATCTAGAACTTGCCCCATTAGTCTTTCTAAGAGGATTTAATTGTGAATTAGGAAAGGATCATAGGGCATTGTTGAAATTGAGTCCACTTAAGCCTTAAGAAACTAACCAAATGAAAATTCTCCCGTCTATTCAAATTATTGAGCCTTAATTAGACAATTCTTTCAATTTACCCAACTCACTTTCCCTGTGAAAATTATTGACCTTTATTTTGGCCTTGGTTCCTCTTTGGACATCATGCACCTCAACTTAGGCGAAAAGCCTAAGTTGAGGGTGACTACTATAGAGAAAAATTGTTACCCTTTGTTTTGGCCCTAGTCCCTGCTTGGACATCGTGTACCTCTACTCAGGCTAATAGCCTAAGTTGAGGGCAGACACTAGAGAGGAAAATAAGAAAAGGAAAGGGGTACGAAAAGAGTTGTGTAGTGAGAAAAGAGAAAACAAAAGATTAAGATGGTGTGGCTGCATAAAAAAATAAAAAAGTGAAAAAGCTGAAGAAAAAGTTGAAATAAAAAAATAAATGTGAAGAAAAATCACACCCGAGCTTCAATGAACAATGAGGATAAAAGAAAGATAAATGTAATACCTGGATTGGTTGTAAAAGAGGAAAGTAGACAATGAAATGTCAAGGAGGGCATAAAAGTCACTTAAAATCCATATATACCATACCCGACCCTAAGCCTACGTTATAAGCTAAGAAAGTCCTATAGTGATCCTAATTCAACGGTTTTAAAGTCTAAGCGTAGAAAATAAGGCAAACATATGGTATTGTGCATGTACGGTATTGAATTCAATTATGAGAGTGAGTGTATAATTAGTCCTTGAACTTATATTATGAATCATTAGCTGTGTGAACAAAGGGATTTCTTTGCGGTGAGGGCACAAGTGAAAGTGTCGAAGAGTTGGTATCTTGGTGATTGCTATCTGTGTATGTCAATGTGTCTGTTGGTATGTCTATGTCATAAATTGATCCACATGTGTTGGCTTGTTGTTGAACTTAATGATTACACTATGTTAAAAACTGATAGTGGAGGGTAGAATGGTGAGAATAATGTCATGTGATTGCTAGATTTTTGGGTTTACTTTTGCTTCGTGTCGTTTAGAGTTAGTAGTGTCGCTTGAGGACAAGCAACGATTTTAAGTTGAGGGTATTGATGTACCGTGAATTTATGGTACTTTTAATGCCTTAAACATGAATTTTGCATGTGTTTGAAGTATTTGTTAGTAGGTGTGATGGTATTTTGCTTGGATTTTGCAGAAAAATAGGTTTTGGAGTAGTCAGAGTGAAAAGATTGAAAGCAACATGATTTTTGAGGTTGACGACTCAACCAAAAAGTCGTAGGAATGAGTCGTGGTTTGAAGAGTCAATTTTTGGAGTTAAGTGTAAAACGACGGAAGCAAATGACGAGCCGTAGGAACTTCTACGAGTTATAGAAACCAGTCGTAGGAATATTCAGAGATGTTGAGCTCCAGTACCTGAATGACGATTATCCAGGACAGATGGTACAAAGGTCTATGCGTCATAGAACATGCCCGTAGAAAATTTTAGAAGTAAGAGTTGAAGCTGCTATTTGATGGAAGGTTCCTACGAACCGTAGGAATTCCTACGAGTCGTAGGATCGACTACCTAGCTGAATTTTCCTAGATTTCCTTTTCCTACTTTATTTAGGATTTGATGTCTATACATATTACTCCCTCTGTCCCATTTTATGTGAGGTAGTTTGACTCGGCACGGAGTTAAAGAAAGAAAGGAAGACTTTTAAAACTTGTGGTCCAAAATGAATGATAGAAATTTGTGTGGCTGTAAATCATTTCATTAAGGGTAAAGTAGACATTTTATAGTTAAATTGTTACTTAATATAGAAATGTGTCATCCTTTTTGGGACTTACTAAAAAGAAAAGTAAGTCACATAAATTGGGCCAGAGGGAGTAGTTGTTATTTTCATTTTTAGGAGTTAGACAATTTGATATTTTTAATTTGGCTTTGAGAATTAACTTGCAAACACTTTGTGCATTTAATTCTTGAAGTGTGGTTTATAATATTGGTTTTTGTTCGTCAATTCAAGATTTCAGATTTCATCTACTCTAATTGTAAGTTCATGATTCATTTTACCAAACATATAATGAATTGTGATCACCTAAGCATGAGTAGCTAAATCCACAACTAGGGTTGTGGGAACCATGAGTAATTAACAATGTAGACCTAATAATTAAGTAATCCTTGAATAGTGTTTATGCATGTATTATTGATCTCTTTGTTTTGATTACTTTTTAACGGTGCAAAATGTTAGAGCTCGCCTTATTCCTACTTGCCCGACCAAGGAAGTAATGAATGAGAAAAGAGATTAAATAATGGAAATTAAGCATTGATATTCCGCTATCTAATAGTCTAACCTAATGATGCGAGGGCTAATCTAGGGTCAAGGGTAAGGGTTAGTAAAGCATACACTCACAGACCTACCAAGTTACGTTGTGAAATTCCTTTCTTGGACAACCAATCACTTAGGAGATACCTAACTTATCAACTTTGCATGTCAAATACTAGATAAGGGTTACTATTATAAGGTTCACTACGTTAAGAACTTGTGGGGAACACATATATCCTAGTTTCATCTTCCATTGATTTTACAAAATAGTAAATCCTATTTACTTGTTACCGAAAGCAATCAATAAATATTTTGTGTTGCAAATCCCCCATTTTTGTGGAGATAATCTGACTAAAAGAACAATCAACAATAATTTGGCCTAAGTCTAGACCTTATTCCTTGTGGGATCGACTTGTACTGATGCCCCAGATGATTCTACTCCCTCCGAGCCAAAGGATAAGAGCTCTTCACAGGCATAACCTATCAGGGGGACCTTTTACTCATTCTACCCCAGTACTATTATTTTATTAACAATGAGGACACTGCGAGTATTTCTTTGGTGGGGTGAGGGCACCTGTGCCTATATTCCCTTTTTTGGATTGTATTTGATTTATTTCAGTTGTATTTTTGAGATATTTTAGCTTTTTTGTTTTATTATGATATTTGGTCGGTTTTGATTTCATTTTGTCTCTCTATCAATTGCCCCGTGAGTTTTGAAGTAGTGATGTTGATTGTTATTGCTTGTGAATTCATTGTTGATATTCGAGGATCGATTTTGTCTAATATCGATGTCTTGGATAATGCTCTTGATGAGATATGTGTTTTGTGTTGATATTTCAAGGGGGAAAATAATGTTGTTTTTTACTTTTGAATGATCTTTTTTATTTTTGTGTTGACTAGTTGCATATTGATGTGAGCCTTGAAATGAACATCGCACGCAAGCTTCTTGATTTTGTAGAGCTGTGTTAAATGATTGTGTTTGAAGTGCCATGTGTGGTGAGTTCCTACTTGAAAGCATGCTTGTTGATTCCTAGAATTTTCATTGTTAGTCTAATTGTGTAGCCTTGGTGAATGCAACTGATGGTATTGGGCAAAACTTTTAAGAGGAACCCAAATATTCATATCTTTTATCACCTTGTGAGGGTGTGCAACCATCTTGGCACCATTTAAGACTAAACCATTTGTTGGAAACCTCATTGAAACCTCTTGAACCAAGTATGTCCCTAACTTCCCACCCATAAATCTTTTTCTAAGCATTGATTTGTTTGAATAGCCAACTTAAGACAAAAGCCTAAGGTGGGGGTGTGGAAAGGAAGGAGGAAAGAAAGACAAGTGAAAGAGAAGAAATAAAAGTGAGACTCAACCTTGAAGTTAAAAGCAAAAACAAGGAACCCCTTCTTATAAAAAAAATTGAGAAAAAACAAGAAAATGGAATGAAAAAGAAAGTCTTGATGAAAAAAAAGGTTCCCAATAAATTGAATAAAAAATTTGAGAATTGAGTCTCCAAATGAAAATAATGAAAAGAACTTGAGAAGAGGTGAAGATGAGTACAACAATTCTTTGAAAAGCTGAAGTCACTAAGCCAAATTGATCATACCGTTACCCTCAGCTCCATTACAAGCCTGAAAAGACCCTGACATCTTACTTAAACTAGGTTGTGTGATGATTGAAAAATATGGGCAAACCTATGTGATGAAGATTGCATGTATTTGTCTTTCAGAGAGTCAGAGTTGTATTGATTCCTAACTTCTTTGTTGATGTGTTTTATGAGAGCATAGAATCATTTTTGTTGTGAGAGTACTTGAATGCTTTTGTTGAAACATGGTTTTGCATTTTAAGGGAGTGTTAGTGAGCTTGAGCTTGTATTGATATGAGCTAGCCATCATTTTAAGCTTGTTGAGCACGATTGAGAGATTGCATATAATTGTTAGTAGCCTTGTGATGACACATGCATATTTACTCACATTGAGAACTGTTGTAGACACCCTTGTTGAACTCATTGTGTTCTTGATTTACTTGAGGACAAGCAAAATTTTAACTTGAGGGTGTTGATGAGTGGTATATTTCCACTCATTTGAGGCCTTTTTAGTTCAATAATTAGTGTTCTCAATGCCTATTTATGTCATTATATGATGATATTTTGATGTATTGTAGCTATGAAGACTAAAGTACATGGCAAGAATGAATCTATGAAAAAGAGGCCAAAAACATTGACAAACTGTAAACTCCCAGCTGAGGGTCGCCTAACACAAAGGGTGGATCACCCAATAAACCTGGACCTCACTCAAAGTGATAGTGTTTACTTCTGAAAATATTCAAGGTAGGTTGGTGAAGAAAAGTTCAAATGACAATTCACCAAATTCATTGGGTGAGCTAGAAGTTCCTTCACCGAAGGTGACAAACTTCTGAGTTGAAATGAAGGATGAATGAGCGAACAAAGTTGCAATCGACGATTTGCTGAACCTGAAAGGCTGGCTCGATCGAGTTTTCCAATTGAGGTTAAAACACCTGACACCTGAACCCAAGGAAGGGCAAGCTAAAGAACAAACGATGATCCGCTAAATCATGAAGGCGAGCCGGACTAACGTCGCCTATTAGGTCGCACATGGAATTTCAGACTAATTTTTAGGAAAACTATAAATAGCCCAAAGGAGAGAAAAGATGTTCCATTATTATAATATTTTCTACTTCATATTTTATGCATTATAACTTTTTTATATTGAGATATAGACTCTTTTTACTTTTCTCTTAGATTTGGGGTTTTGAACAATCTTGTAATTGACAATTGAGGATTCAATACAAAGTGGGTGTTTAATATTATTGCTAATTATCAACTCCTTAATGACTGAAAACATAATTGGTATAATTTCTTCCCCTTTTATGATGCTTGGCTAAAACCCTACTCTAGAAGTGTGATTATGGAGTTGGGTGTTGATTTAATTTAGTGGGTCTAGTGTCTTGCTCTATTTTTCTGTTGTTCATTCATGGATTTGAGCTATTTTACATGGGTTTAATTTATGGGTTAAGGTTTCAAACTTAATCCTATCTTAGATCTTCGTTTGATGCTTGAAAAAAGGTTAATTAAAGTGGGTAAATAACTTAATACTTGCAAATTGGGTTTGATTGTTGTAGTTTTCTCGAAAGAGAAATTGTAGTTCAATTCTAATTGTCAAATCTGCTCGAAGAGATATTTTAGTAAGGTATTGGGTTGATTAATATTTTACATGGATGAGACCAAAAGGAGATTCTATGATATGATGCATTGAGATTGAAAGAAGATTTATGTCGTTGATGATTACCTAGCCCATCCATGTTTGTTACATTAGTTGAGTAAGCACTTGTACCCCTATTTGATATTGATACCAACTCTCACACCCCTAGATCATCTTTTACTTGTCTAAATTTCTATTTTTATTGAATTATGATGATTGATTCCAAAATCCTTTTTGTAACATCTCGCAAATTGAAATAACTAGGAAGAAGTAAAAAAATTTGGAAATAGCCATTTTTGGAAAGATTATAAAAATCTGGAAATTTTGTTAAGTATGTTAAGTTGAGTTTTGGCCAACTTCAAACGACCATAACTCCTAGCTCAGGATGATTTAGGTGTGTTTCCAGATATCGTAGAAAAGATCTTGGAATAATCTTTCCAAGGCCGCCAAGTTTTCGCGATTCTGAGTTCGTATGACTGAGATATTCCCATTGGAAGTTGGGCTTTTCAAATAAGGAAAGTCCAATCCGGATTTTGAAAGAGTATTTTAGTATTTTCTGTACCCTATTATTTTAATTCATTTTTAGGAGCTTAATAGGGGTCAAATCAGATTTTAGTCAGTTTAGAAAAGTTGAAGTTTACGCTAGGGCTTGGAGAAAGGAGAAAAGAGGAGAAAGAAGAAGAAAAGGCAAGATTCGTCAAGATCGTTCAAGTTTGATTGTGGATT
>JAJONR010007294.1:0-47358 GCA_029582245.1 Solanum etuberosum
TATTTTTTTAATTTTAAAATATAGTATTTCTCAAACAAAATAAGATACATAAATAATAATGTATCATGCACTAATTTTTCAGTTATGAAATGTAAATTCGAATTTATACTAAATGTATTTGATATATAACAATTACCAAACAATAATGTATCGATCTCAAACCTAAAATCTTATGGGCAACACTTTCTTATTTAATGTATCTAGTAGAAATACAACACTTATCAATTTAAATTGAAAGGATCTTCAGATGTATCTTCTCAAAATTTTCGATAATTTTGAATCAAAATTGAAAGGATCTTCAATGAACTAGGAAAATAATTTTGAAACTCAAAATTTTCAATAATTTTGAATCAAAACTGAAAAGATCTTCAATGATCTGGGAGAAGAATTTTGAATCTCAAAATTTTCGACAATCTTGAATCAAAATCGAAAGGATATTCGATGAACTTGAAGATTCACAAAAGAAATCGTTTGTCCAACAACAATTCCATCACTTTTGTATCCTTCATAACTCACCTCGCTTATCCAAAATTTTGACAAAAGTTTTTATGAAACAGAGAGAACGATGAACAAGAAGAAGAAATTTAAATTTTGAATTTTTTGGTTTGTCACACTATATGATTGAATTCTTGACAATAATTTGGAATTGAATAGCGCAATTATGAGATCTTAATTTGATTTTCAGTTTTTTTTTTCTCCTTAATTAGTGCAACAGATGGATACTATGAGATCTTAATTTGCTTTTTCAGCTTTTTTTTCCTTAATAAGTGCAACAGATTGATACATAATATATCAACAATAATGTATCCAGATCCTTAATTATGTATCTAAAATGCCTAAAAAACATGAAATTTATGTAATTAAAAAAATAATAGGGATAGAAGGTAATTTAGATTTTATACTATGGAATTTACGTAAGTTATACATTTTTTATGTGATCAAGTTGTAATTTATATATAATCCTTAAATCAAATCATCAACGCTTACTTTGGAACTTATCTTTTCATACATTTTTAGTTCCTTTGAAATTTAGTATATGAATTTATATATTGATATCTGAGCTAATATTTTGGCCTAGTAGATACTTGACATAAACTCATCTAATTAATCTATAATTTAAGTAGCTTTCTTTCCAATTCTAAAGGGTAACCTTGAATTCCAAATTGAATTGATTAGTTTATTCCCCGCTTCCAAAACTCAATTTTTAACAAGTTTGTTGTACTGCAATAACAATATATTCGGTGTAATAATCTCAAAGTAGAATTTGAAATGGGTGCAACAATTTATTAGGTGTTTGTAAAGTAATTAAAGCAATACATAAAATTGCACGTTTTTGTGATTTTAATAATTAAACTTATATCTAGTGCGCATAAGTTTTTTGAAAGCTGATCAAGTCCGAACACATAACTTATGAAATATATATTATACTTTTAAAATATAAACATAGCTTATAATTTATGATTTTTTTAAATGTTAAGGACATAAATTTAAGAACAACATAAAATAGAAGTAAAAATGCAAATGTGATTTAAGCATTTTTTAAGTCACAACTTTCACGTCTTTATCTTTTAACACCTTCTATCCGAGGTAAAATTCACAAATAACTATTCTTCAATCATATAATTAAAAAAATAACTAATTTCACAAATGAAACTTTATAATTATAGCAAATGCTATTTTCACTTCCCAAACTCCTAGAAGGGAAAGGCCCTATAGTGCATATTAATTCACAAAAGGTCTTTAATACGAATATGGAACATTAGAAAATGAAAACAAAATATTTACAGTTAAGTGATCTTTTAAAATTACAAATCAATTCAAATTAGCCACAACCACCTTCACAACCGCCATCACTATCACCATCGCCACCACAACAAATACCATTGTATGTAACAACATTTGTAGTAGTGCCGGTTCCACTCGCTGCCACTGCACCACCGGCACCGGTCAAAGCAAGTATTTTCATTTTCCTGTCTCTTAATTCGCGGGTTTTTAATTCACGAGCTTTTAATTCGCGGGCCCAGTTATCTATTTCCACATCGACTCCTCCTTTATCCTTATCGCGTATGCGACGATATATTTTGTACGAAATAACCGAAATAGGTATCATAAGAACGCCAAATATGATCCCTTAAATGAGTCCGTTCATCGTAAATATGCTTAACAACTATTTTCATTAGAGGCTATTTTTAAGAAGCCACCGACTGATTACGATATTATTATTTTCCTCTTCATAGACCATATGATAAATTTTTTATATGTAGTAAAGTTGTACACTTTTTGGCTCTTCATAGTACTTGAAACAAATCACCAACGCTCCTCATTTCATTTTAAGTTCCTTTGAATCAAGGGGTGTCATGAATTGTTCTTTATAATTTAAGTAGCTTCCTTTTTAATTCGATTTGCGTGTCAGCCAAACAATTAACCTAGTTGGTGATGGAAGCCTAAAAATAGAATATGTTATCTCTAATTAGGGTGGGTTTGGTATGAACGAAAATGTTTTGCATGGAAAGTATTTTCTTGGAAAGTGAGTCTCTTACTATTATATTCTAGTGTTTGGTAAGTAAGAAAGAAATTATTATTTAGAGCATTTATATGTTATCTAGCAAAATGTTATGGAGGCAGATATATAGGGATGAGGAGTGGCTTTTGGAATGGCGGGGGATGGGATGGTCAAGGGGTGAGAGTTAAGTGCATGAGGAGAAGATAATAAACTTGGAGTGTCACTTATGCAACTTATTTTCCCTACTTCCATTAAGAAAATAATTTTCCTCATATTTAAGGAGCTTCTTTTTCTAGAGAAAATATATTTTTCAAAAATTCCGATCAACTAAATAAAAATTGAAAACATATTCTGGATAATGTTTTTCCCTGTACCAAACACACCCTTAGTCGTAGAATATCCAAGGAAAAAGGAAGACCTAATCTTGATTTAATGGTACTGTTTGAGTTTTCTAAGTCAATATTTATAATTGACCTTATTTTTGGATAATAATGAAAAAAAAATGGAGCAATTAACATAATCAAAAGGATTACGTGTATACAGAGTGAGAGACTAAGAATATCACATGAATGACACGCATATAAATAAAAATCTTATCTTAGATATTAATAGTAGTATGTTTAAACTTATTTGAAAAATTGTTAGCGTATCCCTTTGACACATAAAATGAAAAGAAGACGGTAACATGAACTCAATTGCCGCTAAATAAATAAAAAATTTATTGCTACTAATTGTCTTTTTTTATTATAGTAACTCTTCACAAAATTGTAAGCACGTCTTGATAGGGTCAAAGGCGGATATGAGTTATCTAAATCCATTCCTTTTGACGCATAGTATAATTTTATCTGTACATATCACAAAAATTGCGATAATAAAAAATAGGAATATAAACCTAATACATATAGTACGAGATCAGAGAAAAGAAAGATTACATATTTTATTTTAAGGCTATTTCATCACCAACTAGCTTAATTGTTTCGCTGACATACATGAAATCTAATTGGAAAGAAAGGTACGTACGTAGTACTTAAATGTACTTTAATAAACTAAATTTTGATTAAGTACATTGATTGATAAATTAATCTCATGTCAAACATTTGCCATGTCAAATATGAGCTCGAATTCAGGAACTAAAAAAAAATGTAAAGTAAAATTCCGTGATAGCGCTGGTGATTTGATTTTAGGATTATATATGAGAACCAAAAATTATTACAACTTGAGTACATAAATAATTATTCCTATATATGGGCTATTGAAGAGGAAAAAAATAATATCGTAATAATTGGTCTGTTTGTTCAACTATTTTTTTAGTTCGTTTAAAAAATAATTATTATTTTTAGTTTTGATAGCTTTTAAATTTTATTTTTTTATTGTGATATGTGTAATATCGTAAGATTAAAAGGTATTGGGACATTTGACATATCTTTATTTCAAGACCACAAAGTTCAAAAACTTTTTTTTTTCTTAATCTAATGTGTCAAATCAAAATAAAACAAATAAATTGAAACATATCAGAGAAAAAACTAATCTACAAACACCTACGGTTAGTCCACGTATATTAATCCTCCTTGAACAAGAAAATAAATCTCACAAGGCTAAAACTATATTTCATATAGAAGCAAAACTTAAAAGGAAAAAATATTAGCTATACATGGACTAAGAATAGATGTTTGTAAAGTTTTGATGATAATAACTCACTATATATGGTTCAACCATTTTATTGGTCACAATTTTCAACCTTCTTGTTGAGTAACGTCAATATCATGCTTATGGTAAGGTCTATGAGGAGGCTATAGGGTAGCCTAAATCAGAGTCATAATCGAACATGACATTTGCGTTGTCGACTTAGTTAAGAAATAAAAGGTGTGTCTTTGATATTAGCTATAACTTTTGACACGATGATAAATGTTTGATCCTAACAATTTCATCCAAAGTAAAATTGACAAATAACACGTAACAAATAAAAAATAGACGAATCTTAGAATTGATTGTTCATATTGAACATTCAACTGGAATTACAAATTAAAGTAATTACTAATGATGGTAACTAAATTCAAATCAGATGCTTATTATGTCTAGATCCTAAATAAAATTCTCAAATATTTTATTTGATTCAATATTTACAATTGAATTTATCTTATTCACCATCTATAACTCATTGACCCTTACAAAGTCAATTTGTTTCAATTTGAACCCAAAACCTCTCACACAACGCTACAGCGCCTGATAACCACCAAATCAATTTAAAGCTTTGTTTACAAGTAGTGTTCTTTTTAGTATTTCTACCTTTTATTTTTGTTTTATAGAAGTAGTATCACGTGATACTCTTTTGGCCAAGATAAATTCGCCAATGTTCAATGAGGATAGAAAATCAAAACATAAAATTCCACAACTACCCTTGTCAAAAGTGCAAATTAATCTCCACATCCACCACAACCACCACAACCACCCCCATCACCATTACCATCACCGCAACAACAACCCTGGTACGTACCAACATCTGCAGTATTACCACTACCAACAACTCTCGCAATGGCTTCTCCGACCCCAGCCAAAACAACGATATTCCCATCTCTTTGTTCTGAGGCCGGAGTAGCCATTTCGACATCACCTCCTCTTTCATCTGTATCTGGCTCGCATATCTTTTTGCATATGAGACGCAAAATCAATGAAATGGGTATTGAAAGAAGGCCAAAGGAGAACCACAAAAAGGTTAAGTCCATACTAAATATAGTTGACAACTATTTTACATTTTAGAGGCTATTTATAGCAAGCCACTATTATTTTTTCCTCTATATAGGAAAATAATAATTTTTTATGTACTCAAGTTGTAATATTTCTTTTTTTCATATATAATGTTTTAAATCAATTCACCAGCGCTTACTTTGAAACTTTAATTTATCATTTCATTTTTAGTTCCTTTCAACTCTAGGAGTATCATGAATTGTTCTACTGATGAATCTGAGTCTAAGTCTATTAGGCGTGGAAGATGTTTGACCTAACATCATCAAATTAATATACAAATTTTAGTACCTTTCTTTCCAATTCGATTTGCGTCTCACCCAAACAAAATATTGATGAAATTTAATCTATATGTCGCAGATACAAACACAGTAGGAAAAGAGATATCTAGTGGCAATAAATTTTTCTTATATATTGCTACAATAATATTTAGCGAAAATTGAGTTAATGCTATTACATTTAGAGTGCTAAATAAAAATCGTTTAGCGATATTTATATTCACAACAAAAAACAGTGCTTATCATCTAAGCACCTCATTCTTGTCGCTTTATTTTGATGGTTGATACGTTTTCCTTTTAATTAAGTTTTGCTTCTATTTGGAAATATAATTTTAGGCTTGTGAGATTTATTTTCTAGTTCAAGGAGGATAAATATACACGGGCCTATAATATATATATTAATTCACAAAGAGTCTTCAAACCAGTAGCGGATTTTTTGTAAGCGGTGTCGACATTTTAAAAAAAAGTATAATAACATTATATTAATAAATATTATTTAAGACATACTAATAAATATAAATTAAGTAAACTACTGCAACTCTTAATTCACAAAGAGTCTTCAAACGCAGTAGCGTACGTACTAATAATATAAATTAAGTAGACTACTGCCACTCTTAACGAAAAGTTTTCATGAAATTAAGTTCATAAAAAAAATAAAAAAAAATTCAACTAGGATGAAAAAATGTGCTTGTTGAAGGTCGAGAACATAGGACCTCCTACACACAAGCCATGCACCCAGCCAACAGGCCAAGATCACTCATGTGTCTGTAATAGTCATATTATGTTTTTTCAGGTTTTATATATATATAAATAAAAAAAAATTCAACAAAGCAGTGTCGGGTGACACACCTTGCTATAAGGTGGGTCCGCCCCTTTTCAAACGGTAGCAAAATCAAAACAAAAAATTCACAACTAAGTGATCTATCCAAATTACAAATCAATTCAAATTAGCTGCAACCACCTCCACCCACATCCACCACAACCACCGCCATCACCACCGCAACAACAACCGTTCCGCTACTACCAACCAGTCTCGTAACAGCTTTTCCGGCCCCAGCAAAAACGACCATATTACCCGTCTCTTTGTTCTGGGGCCGGAGTAGCTATTTCGATATCGCCTCTTCCTTCATCCATATCTGGCTCACTTATGCATTGAATATATATGAAGCACAAAATGATAATCGAAATTGGTATTACAAGAACGCCTAATATGACCCCCAAAATGATTAAGTACATACTAAATATAGTTTATAACTACTTCACTTTTTTCGAGGCTATTTATAGCAAGCCATCGACCAATTACAATTACGATATTATTTTTTCCCTCTTCAATAGCAAATAATATAGGAATACATTTTTATGTACTCAGGTTGTAGTAATATTTTTTTAGATCTTCGTATATAATCATTAAATCATACCAGCGCTTACTTTGGAAATTTTTTCATTTAATATATCTCTGAGCTCATATTTGGCCTGGTCTTGACTTAACATCATCTAATTAATTTATAAACTTTAGTACTTCTCTTTCCAATTAGTTTTGCGTGTCACCCAAACAAGATGTTAAGACTAAATTAAGGAAGAACAAATAATCATCGCAACTAAACTCAACGTAATATTGATTAAATGTTACGTTACTCCCACAAAGTTTTACACAATGTGTGTTTAGTTGCGATATAAGAGTTGTGGCAACTGGCAAGTATTTTCATATCTAAATGTTATTAGTGACGAATTCTTATGTTGTGTCGACTAAGTCACCACAAAACTTAAACAGTACGCCACAAAAAAAATTGCCCTTTTGTAGTGTGCAAAGAGTTTCAATATTGTTTTAGTACTTATTTAAACTAATTTAATAATAATCAGATTTCTAATATCTATTTATACCAGTAATTAAATATAATAGATCATGATAACTTTTAAAATATATTTCAATGAATATAATATACAAATAAAGGTATATAATTAATAAAAAAAAATTATAAGAGATTATCTATTAATTTATATTGACGGGTGTACGTATAAATACTTTTCACCCTATTAAAAATGTATGTTTAGATGTGTGGAATCTATACTATAACCACTTATTTATTTTATTATATTATATTACTAATAAAGGACCAAATGTATATAGGCTAATTACTTCCTTACATCTATTAAGAAAATTTTAGATTTGTGTACAAAATAATAAAAAACAAAAAGATTTTGTGGCGACTTTAAAAGGATGCCACAATAGCTCTACCCAGTGGCGACAACTTCTTATAGGTCTCCATAAATACAATTTTCATTCATATACTATTTATCGCCAGTTCGCCACTAAAAGTATCACCTTCTGCAGCAACCATTTGAAGTCGCCACTAAGGCTTGTACTTTTGTGGCACCTAAATGTGTTGATATTAAAAAGTCGTCGCAAAAAGTCATATTTCTTGTAGTGAGTAAAATGCTGATTAACATCGCTACCTGTTATACTTGTGTTGAACCAAACATTGTGGAAGGCAATGTCAACACGACAAGAGTACTCTTTGGATCTTTAATTGTTTATTGCCGCAATGATATCTTGGTGATTTTGATTTAAAAATATTTTCAACACGAGAAGAGTACTCTTTGGATCTTTAATTGTCTATTGCCGCAATGATAACTTGGTGATTTTGATTTAAAAATATTTTCATATAATCTGTTTGAAAAATATTTGTGCATAGTTAATTTGAATAATGTTATTTTAAGAATATTTATATATATCAAGTTGACAAATAATGGGTTTGGAGATTGACCAACATCATGCATTGTCCAAACAAGTGAATAAATCATGGAATGTTGTTACAATAAATACTTAATTAAAAGAGATTAATTATTACAAGTGAAAAATATCTGAAGATCTTTTCTTTTCTTTACATTACAAACAAAGCGAACGTGTTATATTTAACCCTCCGGTCGACGAAAGCAAATGAGACGTCTTCTTTGATTATTGATCGAGCCAAAGCTTAATTCCACATGTCAAATTTCTAGCTAGTCCATCTATAAGCATCAAGTTTCACCATATACAATTGATATTGTGAAATTTCTTTTAGGTGAAACCCTATAGTAATTACTGTATTTTTTAATAATAAGATAAAAATAATAATCAGGAAATGTTATTTCTACTGGCCACGTCAGAAAATAAATAAATTCAAATTAGCCCCCCACAACCGCTTCCATCACCACCGCCACCACCAACACAACAACAATCACCACCACCATCATCACCGCCACCATCATCACCACCGCAAAAACAATCTATCAGCATCTCTAGTAGTGCTGATTCCGGTTGCTTTTCCACTACCACCCCCTTGTCCCTATCCCCGCTACCAACCACTGTTGCTGCCCCTGCACCACCGGCGACGGCATCTTCTCCGGCGCCAGCCAAGACAACCAAATTCCCGTCCTTTAATTCGCGAGGCCCATTACCCATTTCGACATCGCCTCCTCGAGCTTTATCCTTAAGCTTCTGCCGGCATTTGCCGCACAAAATGATCAAAATGGGGAACAGAATAACGCCGATTATGGGCACAATAATCGAGATTAAGTCCATACTAAATATGCTTGCTTCACAACTATTTTAAATTTTAATAGAGGCTATTTATAGCAATCCACATGCTAATTATGTTATTTTATCTGTTTCAATTTGTTTGTATGAATATTTAAATATTAAGATGAAAAGTAAGATAAACAAATTAAAATAGAGTGTAGTATTATTTTTTCCTCTCTGAAGTACACAGCCCATATATGATTTTTTTTTTTAATGTACTCAAGTTGTAATTTTTTGTCTCTTCATAATCCTTAAAACATATCAACAGCGCTTGCTTTGGAACTTTTCATTGCATATATTTTTAGTACCTTTAGAAATTCACGAAGTATCATGATATATTTGATAATTAAAAATATTATATCGAGCAATATTTTATTTTGATAAAGATAATATTTGATGTCTTGATCTTTGTGAATATTCGAGATGCCTCATCAAGAAAATATGTATCTTCTTATAAGCATACTTAGAATAGAATAGTCCCCTGATGGATCTTAGGGCTTAAAAACCTTTGTATTTATATATTAACATATTTATTGAATTAAAGAACATTGTGCAAAGTATATTATTACTTGATTATTGTTTTTTTTATGTAGTCAAGTTGTAATAAATCAAATCACCAGCGTTTTCTCAGAACTTTTCTTTTCATTTTTTTGTTCCTGATCAATCCGAGCTCATATCTGACATGACAAATGTTTGACATGAGATTAGTTTATTAAACAATGTACATAATAAAATAAATATTACTACTAGTTTATTAATCTAGTACAATTTAAGTACCTTTCTTTCTAATTCGATTTTCGTGTCAGTCATACAATTATTTCTTGCTGATGTTAATAACATGTTTATTTTATTTTGAAAATTAGTTAGTGTAATAGCCACAACTTAAGATTAATATAGTAATACATATTACCACACAAAAAGTGCAAATTAATTAATACCACTATTAAGTATTCATTGGATTTATTGTCAAAAGCTGGTTTTTCTACGAGCAAATCAAAATAAGATCTAAAATTAGCCTCAGATGCAGGAGTGTTATTGGATGACGCATCTACTTGCGAGGAGACTTGTTGTGACTATTTTCTACCTGACTAATTATCGCCCAGACATTGCTTACACTTACAATATAGGAGGGAGTGATCAGCCCATTTTTATATGGACAAGCCGATATATGACCTCAAATATATGATTTTAAAGTTAATCTTGATAAAGTTTAACTTGTGTCTGAAGTTTTATATGGTAAATTTTAGACACAAATTAATGGCCAAACATAAGTATTTTTGCTTGATGACTGAAATTCAAATGACACTCAAAAAACTTCAATTTTATTTTGTTGGCTTATTTTTTTCCCTTTTTTTTAAAAAAGTTTTATTTCTACTTGAAAATATATATATATAGCTTTAGCCTTTAGAAATTTATTTCCTAGTTCAACCAGATAAATTAGGGATTTTACACTTTTTCCACATGATAAATAACTATATTTCAGCCACATAATTAAAATGACAATTTCACAAGTAAAATTTCATAATAAATAACGTAAACTTATAATTAACATTAAATTACAATATACAAATATAGAACACCGCGTAAAGATTCGATAGTTTCATTTTTCGCTGATGCAGGCCGATATCCCAGCAGTCAAACTACTGTGTTCGTTCCTTACCCTCCTTCTAATCAAATCTATTCTAAGGTGTCCGGTCAAAACAAAAAATCTCACAACTAGTGGTATCAAAATTACAAATTAATTCAAATTAACCGCCACATCCACCACAACCTCCGCAACCACCACATCCACCACCATCACCACTACCACCACCGCAACAACAACCCTGGGACGACGTACCAGCATCTGCAGTAGTGCTGGTTCCAGTTGCTGCAGCACCACTAGTGTTATTATTATTACCTCTGTCCCTATCACTGCTACCAACCACTGCCGCTGCCGCTTCACCACCGGCGACGGCAGCTGCTCCGGCGCCGGCCAACACAACCAAATTCCCGTCTCGTAATCCGTTGGCCCCACCGTCTATTTCCACATCCCTTGCTTGAGGTTTTTTCTTATACTTCTGGCATATGGCGCACAAAATGAACGAACCGGGTATCAGAATAACGCACAGTATGGGCACAAGAAGAAGTAACTCCATAGTAAAAATATGGTTTTAATTAGACCCTATTTATAGCAAGTCAATATGGTTGCAAGTAAATTTTAAAGTGATGAAAAATAACTGTAATCACAAATAAAATATGATGATATAGTGATTTTATTGATAAATATATAAGTACAATTCTGTTCATGTTCATCTAAGGGCGTATCTAGGAAGGGCTCACCGGGTTCATGTGAACCCATGATCTCCTTCTGAGATTATGTAGGGTAGTGTTATAATTTTTTTTTAAATATTTAAATATAGATGTGTGAATCGACACTCGAAATATTATATAATGCAATGATTATTGGGTGCACCTCTATTCTAAGTGAGGATAGAAATTTAAATCTTATATTCATCTTATCTTTTTCGTCTTGAATTGGGTAACACCTCTCAAATAAATAACAATTAATTTTGGACCTATAATTTTTAATGTTTAGTGAGTTTAAGTGATAAAACCTAAAGGTCGAACCGGTAAAATTTATATATTAGATCCACCTTTTCGTAGTAGTGCTAGTGCAGTCATCCTCTCAAAATTCTGAATACGTCTCTGTTAATTCATCCCTTGATTATTTTTCTCTACAGCGTTAATGGTATATTTCTCGAACTTAGGATGATATGGACTTTCGTTTGATATATTTGTAAATGCCTAGAACATCGAGCAACAAGGCTTTGAGAATATAATATTTAATGTTTTGACCTCTTTGTGAATATCTAACACTTCGTGAGATATTTCATATGTCTTTCAATGGATAAGTGTCCTTTTCTCATAGGCTTGAACTAGGTTTAGGATAGAATAGCCTGACTCGAAGAATTTATATGAATAAAGTATTTATTATTAAAAATATTTATTGAATATTTTCAAAGTATATCACTTGATAAGTTTATTTGTGTACTCAACGTGGTAACAAAATCAAATAACCACCACTTTCTCGGAACTTTACTTTTCATTTTTTTAGTTTTTAAATCCTAACTCATATTTGACCTGGTAAATGCTAATGAGATTAGTTTATTAATTAATATACTTGATCAAGGATTAGTTTATTAATCTACAATTTTATAGTACCTTTAGTTGCAAGTAGATTTGCTTGTCAGCCAAACAAATAATATAATTGGTGATTAATACCTGAATATTCTTTCTCTGAGTCATAAAATATCCAGAAAAAAGGAAGACCTAATTAACAATTATCTTAATAAAGTCAATGTAATATTGATTTAATGTTATTGTTTGAATTTTTAAGTCAATATTATGGTTGCCCAACTTCTTGGACATATAAATGAAGAACAAAATTGACATAATCAAAAGGATTACGTTGTAGATAAACTAATTAAAGTAATATCGCATGAATACCAACTAAATAAATTAACACGTTTAATCGATTTGAAAATTTGTTAGTGTAATAGCTAGCTGGTGCTAAACCTTGTTAGTGCAATATTTCTTGGTGGGTTGGGTGTTACGTTACACCTTGGGCCAAAAAACTAGTCCATTTAAAAAAGGCTCAAATTAGACAAAATGTCAATTAAGTTATACTTTTTAGGAAAAACTACCTACTTCACTGCCATATATAATGTTATTATCTATATTTTCAAAATATTACGTATATTACCACGAATTAAGAGTTTCATATCATATATTGAATAATATACACTTAGATACATATATTTTTATTATCAGATTCACTAAATAGGGAGAGAGGCAAGCGAGATTTGTATGTATCTCAAATACATGCGAATCACATTAGTTGGACGCTAGATACATGTATATGTATGTATTTGAGATACCATATAAATGGGAGAGTGGCGAAGGAGATGGAGAGAGGCGAGCGAGATTTGTTATGTATCCTAGCGGATACGTGCAAATCCACTTGAATACAATATATCTAGAACAAATTATACATAATTTTGACCCCTTTGTATCCTCAATTACATGTATCTGAACGTATCTTAATGTATATGAACAACCCAAAATCTCGTAAAATACATAATATTGCAAATTAGAGTGTATCTAATTAAGTAATAAGCTCCCAAACTAGTGGGATTTACCTAAATTCTCCAATTTTTTATACAAAAAGTAGCTCACTTGAAAAAATAAGCCACTTATTACAATATAAGTGGTCATTTGACATTTTTATCTTTCAAAATTTGGCCAGTCTTCTTCTTCATCCTTATTCTTCGTCTTCTTATTCTACTGCTGCCTCCTTTGTCTTCTTCGTTTTCTTCTTCTTCTTCTCCTATTCTTTTTTATTCGAGGTAGCATAAACGTGAATTGTTTCAAGCGTATTATATACTAAAAGACTCAAAACATCGAGAGGATTTCATATCTAAAATGTGGGGTTGTTTAGAGGTGATTTTGAGTTGATCGAGATTGAATAATCAGTGTATACTTCATGTATAGTTAAATTATATTCAATTTTTTTAGTGTATCATAATGTATAGTCATTGTATAGCTCATGTATAGATAACGATTGTATAGTCCGTGTATATTTTATATGGTTTTTAGCAATATATATTTTACCGTTAGTGTATACTTTCTATGACTTTTAACTACTTATTTATATAAAAAAAAAAAAGCATCACTATATGTCTTGTAAAATAAATACTTTATTATATATATATTTGAAACTAGCTCTTTTAAAGAACTAGACTTACTACAACTTTCAAAGGGTGATACTCAAGAATGGCCCGAGAAGGATTGATCTCGAACTTTTGACCTCACTCAATTAACCACCACAACCCCCGCAACCACCACCATCCCCACCACCACAACAACAACCCTGGGACGTAGCGCTTGCCAAAACAACCAAATTCCCATCTTGTAATCCGCGCCCTGCACCGCCTATTTCCACATCGCTTGCTCGAGTTTTATCTTTATCATGCTGGCGTTTGCCAAGGCATATGGCGCACAAAAGGAACGAAATCGGTATCACAAAAAAGCTTAGTATAGGGCACAATAATTATTAAGTCCATAGTAAATATGCTTGACAACTACTTCAATTAAAGACTATTTATAGCAAGTCAGTTGTTTGCAACAAATTTTAAAATAATAAAATTTGACCACAATTACTAATAAAAAATAATAATTCCTAATAAGTATTCGAGTACAACTCTATTTATCTCTTGATTCTTCTGTTTTAATTTTGTACAATATAGACTTCATTTTATCGCCAACAATATTTGATGTTATGGGGTATTCGACATGAAGAAATATGTGTTTCTTTTTATAGGCTTAAGTGATTTTTAAGATAGAGTAGCCTTCGAGAAATTCTATCGGACGGACCTTAGGATTTGAATATCTTTGTATTTGTATTAAAGAAAATTATTGAATATATAGAAGGTCAATAATCAAATCACCAACACTTTCTCGGAACTTTTCTTTTCATTATTTTTTTTCAGTTCCTAAATCGAGCTCATATTTGACCTAGGAAATGCTAATCATGAGATTAGTTTATTAATCCATATAGTACTTGATTAAAGATTAGTTTATTAATCAATTAAGCTAGTTGGTGATGGAAGACTAAAAGTAGAATATATAATCTCTAAGTCATATATACAATCAGGAACGGATCTAGTGAAGGGTTCGCTCTCGAATCCTCCTAGAAATATATAACTCTTTCGTTGATATCCATTTGATAAAATTCTTTACGAAAAGATAATATTTGATGTTTTGATCTCTTTGTGAATAACAAAAATTTTGTAGAATATTTGAAATGCCTCTTCAAAGATAATAGGTGTCGCTCTTGTATAGGCTTGACCGCTTGAGCTAAGTTTAAAGTAGAGTAGCCTCTTAAAAAAAATTACCAAAGCTTTTATGGTTTGAAGAATTTTATATTTGTATTAAAAAGAATTCGTTGAATAATATACAAAGTATATGCTTGATTAGTTTTTTTGTGTACTCAAAGTCGTAATAAATCAAATCACCAGCACTTTCTCTTAACTTTTCTTTTCATTTTTTTATTTCCTTAATCCTAGCTCATATTTGACTTGGGAAATACTAATGAGATTAGTTGACCTACTTAGATATAAATGAAGAACAAAATTGAAATAATCAAAAGGATTACGTGTAAATAAACTAAAAAGCATCACATGAATATCAATTAAGTAAATTAAAATCTTGCAGATGTTAATAACACGTTTAATCTAATTGTAAAGTGTAAAAGCTACAACTTTTAAACTAATTGGGTTGGGCCTTTGTTACACCTTGGGGCTTTGGGCCAACAAACCAGTCCATTTTAGAAGAACCAGCCTTACTACACCTTTCAAAGGGTGTTATGCAAGAATGGCCCCGAGAGGGATTGGTCTCGAACTTTTGGCCTCACTTAAAAATGTTGTAATGGGCCTAAATTAGTCTTTCTTATGATGTCGGAGTTCAGAACATCTCAACAAGTCAGAGATAGTGAACCTATTCAATTGACGACAAGTTCTGCCTCACATGCAAAGGTTGTTGCAAGTGTTGCTCCATTCACAAGTCGATACAATTGAAATTCTTGTTCAATAAACAATATATTATATGATCTTCACGATCTATTACTTCTTGAAATGTTATTTAAGAAGAGTAGCAATGATATAAGGTTATTTTTCAAAGATTTTGCTAAACATAACCAAAAGTTCAAGACTGCTCCTTATGTTGTTCTATTTTTGCACTTCCAAGACAAAGGACCTGCCTGAGAAACATGAATAAATGAGTGTTTTGGAATGCAATCAATGACAACTTGGCAAAACTTAACCTAAGAGTCAAGTTATAACAACCTTACAAGTATTATCATACTAACACCTAAGTAATATATATAATCAAACTCAACACTAACAATAAGCATCATCATTGATCATACAAACATTTTACTCAGTATAAGCTTTTAGCAAAGTAACAAAAACTTCCATTGCAATGGCAAATGTTCAAAATTTCAACTTCCCCTACTTCCCTCCCTTCCCACCTCATAACTATCCATTTCCTCCACCAAGTGTGTCACCACCACCCCACCAACCTAATACACCTCCTTTCCCTCCGAAAGTGGCACCACCACGTCCACCGGTTACACCATCACCACCAAAAGTGGCCCCACCACGTCCACCAGTCACACCATCATCACCACCAAAAGTGGCCCCACCACGTCCACCAGTCACACCATCATCACCACCAAAAGTGGCCCCACCACGTCCACCGGTTAGACCACCTGCACCTCCACGTCCAAGTCCACCGGTTACACCATCACCACCACATCATTATCCTAGTCCACCACCTCCATCACCAATTAAGCCACCACCCCGTCCTTTTTATCCTCCACCGCCACCACACGTTGTTCCAACTCCACCCCCATCTCCAGCAGGACATCATTCGCATACCATCATCATCATATTCGTCTCGCTTGGTGGTCTTTTCTTTCTAGCATTTCTCTCAGTTGCTCTGTGCTGCTTCCTTAAGAAGAAAAAGAAGAAAGCCTCTCAGGAAATTGATATCGTGAAAGTGGATGAACACAGGAAGGTCCATGAAGATGTTGTAACCCGTCCAGATGGAACAAAAGCCGTCATTCTGACAATTGATGAAGATATACATATTGATGAAGAAATTGTGAAAAGGGAGAAAGTGGAAAAGGGTTCACTAGGCCAATTGGGAGGCGAACATCTTGATGCAACAAACACTACGGCATCATCATCTAGTTCCAATAATCACAATCATAACCATAAAGGCTGATAAAATTTGCAAAAGACAATTCCATTCATATCGTTCTTTGCATCAATGACACAATAATAATCATCACATTATAAAGATGAGAGAAAAATGTAACAGGGACATTACAAAAAAGAGTAAGCAGATCAAGTTAATCAACTTAATGTTTGTTAAATAACCAAAACATGATTTCTTCATTTGTTTTTCTAACTCTAGTGAATGTTGATGTATTTCTAACCTTCATGTATGTAATGCAATGCAACCTTCGCTCGTTGTTATGAACTGCTTTAAATAACTATAATCTGATTCCTCCATTCTATTCACCAACTCGGCTCAGACAGCTACTTCACTATGAACCTAAAGTCACTCAGCAATTCAAATTAGAAAACAGATAAAGACACATAAAAATGGTGGGAACATGATAAAAAATGGATCTTTGGCCTAACTCAACTCAAAAACCAACTCACGAGGTGAGAATTGTCTTAAGACCATATAAAGAACCACATAATTCCCATTCCCACACATGTAGAAGTCAACAGAACAAATAAGATCTTTTGACAGTTTAGCAATTGGAATAACATGCTTCTACTCACTACCTTCCAATTTGTTCGGCCTACCTTGTTTTCTAGTCCATTTCAAAAAGAATGACTTTTTACCTTTTAGCAACTCTTTAATTTCAACTTTCCCCGTCACATGTTTAGCCCATTTAGTAAGAGAGTAAAAAAGGCACAAAATATATAGCAAGATGATTAAAACAAAGGATAGAAAAGGAATCAGCAAGTATTTGATTAGATAATCAACCAGATATATGTGTCCTAGAAGCTCAGCACAGCCAAAATTGGCAGCACCAGGAGTACAATCTGGTCACAAATCCATCATAAGTACCTGCTATATTTCATCATTTTCCCCTTCTATATCCATGTTCAAATAAATTAAACTCATTTTTAGTTGGAGAAGCAAAAAAGATTGCTCCTTTTTACCATAAAGTTCATAACAATCCCTTCACTCATTTACATAAGATTAAAACAGAGACAGAAACAGAAATAAAAACTGCAGGATTAGAACATAACAAAGAAGAAACAGAGCAGAATCCACCAAAAAGAAAGAAAAAAAAATACCAAAATCTATGTGCAGCCTCAGCAGCCAGAGTCCATATCAAGATTGAAACCCTAATCCTACATACTTATTTAAAGTGAAATGACCAAATTTGACCCCCTAAACAAGCAACGACTAGTTTTTTTAGTTTCCACTGGATACATGGAGCCCAACTAAATTTGATTTTTTTGAGAAGAGTCTCATATTAATATTGAGGAGTAAAGTATTGTCTAACAAAGACGGCTTTATATTTAATGGGTCTTGATAAACATTAAAAAGGTGCTTACCAATCTACCGCAATTTTTATTGGTTACCAACCGTGGAAGCAATTTGCACATTTTAACTTTTTACCTTGTTATATTTTGTAGCGAAAAAACCTTAAAGATCATTTAGTATAGGGTATAACTATATTAGGGTATAAAAAAAAAGTAAAGGGTATATCATTCCATATTTGATTTGAGATATTAGTAAATTTTAATATTATTTTATCTCATTTTTATTAAAATAGTAAATTATTATCTTATATAAAAGTAAATATTCTCAACCCATTAGATATACTTGATTATTTCATCTCGCGTACGATATATAATTGTATCAATGATTATAATGGTAATTTAAATAGAAAAATGAGACATCGTGTAAAAAAATTTAAAAAAAAAACCACATAGCTAACGTATGCTTTTAGATATTAGTTTCTGGGCACACGCTTGCGCATATACCCCATATTAATAAATATATAATATTTTAAATAAACTTATTAGATTATGTTTTTGAATAATAAACTAAAGTTAAAAAGACAAATTGTCTTATCCTATCTTCCTAAAAGATCACGCTTTTTAAATGGAACGACTTCGAACAAAACTAAAATTCAAATTATTATATAAATGCATTTAATCGTTATTTCGAATTTGTAGCCTTTCTTCTTCTTCTTCTTCTTTGGCATACTACGAAAACTGCTTATTTCATACATTCATGTATTCTTATAATACATATAATGATAATACTACAGCTTGCTTTAGCTTTTTTGTTTTCGCAATACATAGAGCTTAAAATGACTTTTTTATATGATTTTTATCAACAATTACATTGAATCAGTAGTCAAATTCTTCAAATCAATGACCCACATAATATTTTAAAATAATACCTTTTTCTACTTGATATTGATTCAACATATATGAATAGTGATATAGTCTCTTCATTTGTTTGAAACGGTAAATTATTTAAATTTCATTCAAGTCCATTTAAGTACTTTTAGATTCTTAGTCTACATGGTATTATAATAAGAGGTAATGAAAAGACTCATTGCATTTATTATATGATTTTTATTTCTTGTGATTTGCTTTTATATTATTTTTTTATACATTATCGATAAAAATAAAAGAGTAAATTTATTTAAGTACAACATAAATTTCTATTTCAATTTTTCACTTAACTTTTACATTAAAAATAATTGTACAAACCTTTTTTTTTGCAAAAGAATGTAACTGATAAATTAAATGGCATCAAATAGATACAAATTGTAGATCTCTCTGTAATAATTACTGATAAATGAAAGTAATTTCAAAAGAGTAAATAGGTTGATACTAATGACTTTGTAATAAGTGTTTGGTAGATCAAGAGTTTACTGTAATGACTTTGTAATAACTAATAAGTATTTGATAGACCAAGAACTTACTGTATTGACTTTGTAATTTAGTTGATTCATTAAGTAATTTAAAGTTTACTTATTAATATTTAGTTAATTAAATATTTGATTTAGTGTAGAAATAAAATGGTAATACACATTTGCACCTATGGCTGTTAGTATGACATTTTAATCTTAATTAAAATATATCATATGTCACATTATGTATCATGTTATGTCCATTGGCGGGCATTACATTTGTGGCTCATTACTCTCATCAATTGTGTAAGTATGTGGTCATTAGTTGTTGTAACTCTTGTAACCATCAATCCTTCATTTCACTCATTATTTTACCTAATTATTTTTGTAACTTATGTAACCTTTGAGTAATTATTTGCCCAATTTACTACACATTATCTTCCTATTCATTATAAAGAAGAATTCATCACCTATAAATAGTGATGGTTTTACTTTGTGAAAAGAAGAAAAAAAAGATACAAGAGAAATAGTGTAAGAAAAGATGAGAAGTTTATATTGAGTTAGTGTAGTGAAAGAGAGAGTTGAGACAAAAGAAAATATTCTAAGTCTTCAACTATATTCACTATACAAAGAAGAGAGTAATTATATATGTTGAAGAAGTTGTTCTTATGTGGACCTTTACACTCTTCAACTAATATGGAGTTGCTTGAGTTGTACGACGTTGTTGGGTTGTTGTATCTTGGAGGGGACAAGTCAAGAGTATTACTGCTGGATCGGTGTACATTATGCCCCAGTGGGCTCGAATCTCCTTAAAGAGAGCGAGATATCCGCGCCTCAGCCTAAAAATTTATTTATTCATTTTTGTTCATTTTATTTCAACTGTAATTTATTGTATTTTTGGTATATTACACCAACAATTTGTTTCTATATATACTAATAATTAATAACTTTGTAATAAGTGATGGGTAGACCAAGAACCTACTGTGATAACGATGTGTGCTTGGTAGACCAAAAACTTACATCGATAACTTTGTAATTAGTGTTTGGTAGACCAAAAACTTACGGTAATAACTTTGTAATAAGTGTTTGGTAGACCAAAAATTTACGTTATAACTTTATATAAGTGTTTGGTAGACCAAGAACTTAGGCTTATGACTTTGTAACAAGTGCTTGGAAGACCAAAATCTTACTGCGATGACTTTATAATAAGTGCTTGGTAGACTAAGAACTTACAGTGATAACTTTGTAATTAGTGCTTGGTAGACCAAAAACCTTCATCGATAACTTTGTAATTAGTGCTTGGTAGACCAAAAACTTACATCGATAACTTTGTAATTAGTGTTTGGTGGACCAAAAACTTACGGTTACGACTTTGTAATTAGTGTTTGGTGGACCAAAAACTTACGGTTACGACTTTGTAATAAGTGTTTGGTAGACTAAGAACTTACGGTTACGACTTTGTAATAAGTGCTTGGTAGACCAAGAACTTACGGTTACGACTTTGTAATAAGTGTTTGATAGATCAAGAACTAACTGTGATGACTTTGTAATAAGTGCTTAGTAGACTAAGAGTCAGTTTGAATTGACTTAAAAGTTGGTCAAACATATTTTTAAGTCATTTTTAGCTTTTGAGAATGTTTGAAAAAGTTAAAAATAATTTAAAATAAATTTAAAATGACTTTAAAAAGTTAAAAGTTAAAAGCAGGTACTTCCCTATTTTTCATTTTTTAACTTAAAAGTTATTGACTTTTTAAAAATTAGTACTTTTAAAAAACTACTTTTTTTAAGTTAAGTCAAATCGGCTCTATTACAATAATGACTTTGTAAATAGTTGATTCGTTCATTAATTTAAATTTTACTTTTTAGTATTTAATTAATTAAATATTGATTTATATAGGAATAAAATAGTAATCAAACTTTGCCTCGCATATTGTATATGATATATGATGATAGGATAATAATACGATCTATCTTTATTTTTAATGGTCTAAATAAATATTACCATACTCTAGAAGATATTGTTGCTTAGGACGTGGCATAACCAAGGCCTCTAGCATCATAACTTTGGATTGAGTTTTAACTTTACTACTCCCAAAATTTTCCAATAAATTCACGTGTTTCATTCTCTATATTTTGTAGCACACCAAAAAGAAAGAAATACTCAATAGTAAAGATGAATTTGTTAATGATCAAGGTGGGTTTTTTTCTAGTCCTTATTTCCAATGGTTATTCAACAAAATTGGATTCTTATCCTCCAACATGTCAAAGAATTGAGTGCCCAAATTATGATGTGATTGAATCTGGAAAAGACTATGAAATTCGTCGTTACAATTCCCCTATGTGGATGTCTACTGAACCAATTGATGATATGTCATTTGTTTCCGCCACCAGAACTGGTTTCCTCAGGTATGAGTCAGTTTTTATGCACTCGATTAATTTGATATGATATCTTCCATTCTGTCAATCAAAATTCAAACAGATCGAAAGAAACCACCTAACTTTTTTTTTTGTTGACCTTTGGTCATTAGGCTACACTCTACTAGGTGTTCTTTGTCTTATCAAAAAAGTCATAATCATTTTAATGTGAAAATGTGTTATTCATGTTATATCCTTTCACGTGGTCTAGTACTACTATTCGAGCTTAAAAGGAATGATTTGGTCATATACCTGACGCAGACTTGTCTGGGATTGAAGCGTAGTTATCTTTTTACTTAAATGTTAAGTGTATCCATTTGGCATTGGCAGGTTATTTATGTATATTCAAGGAAAGAACGATGAGCATAAGAAAATAGAGATGACAGCACCAGTTATGACTCAAGTGAAGCCAAGTGATGGACCATTATGTTCTACCTCATTTGTTGTGAGCTTTAATGTACCAAAGAAGAATCAACCAAATCCTCCTTCAGCTGAAGGCCTATACCCCCAAAAATGGAACGAAAGTAGTTATGCCGCAGTCAGGCAATTCAGTGGATTTGTTGCTGATGCTGATATTCCGAAAGAAGCTGCTGCCCTGAGTGCCAGCATTGCTGGCACTAAATGGGCAGCAGCCATCCGGGGTAAAGATAATAGTACGCTTTATACAGTTGCACAATACAACTCCCCGTTTGAGTTCAAGGGCAGAGTTAATGAGATATGGTTTACTTTTGTTATGGACAGTGCAATTGCCATTTGAGAGGCTCTTGTTCAAGAATAAAGTTTACTATCTCATTTTCTTGTTTTGTATTATCAAAAGTATAGTTGAGAAGTCCTAGTTATTATGTATGACCAGAATGCTATATTATAATACAATCTGATTCTGAAAATTTGATGATTATGACACCTCTGTTTTGTCAAGATCTTTAACCATAATTCAATTTAGCAATAGTTGAAGAGGGGTCTTGAAGTAACTGTAAAATTGTCTCTAACATAATCAGTCAAAGTTCAAGCCATGAAACAACCTAATGCTCTGATACCACTTTGTTGGGAAAGGTAAGACACTAACAAGAATGTCCGACAGGATAACATCAGAATAATACCCAAGTCTAACTTTCTATTTCAATTTGAACCAAGAGAAGACAAACCAAATCAAGCAATACGAAGAATGGACAACAAGTATATCAACCAAATAAAAACAACAAGATAAGAATAAGCCAATCACACAAGACACAACGATTTACGTGGAAAACCCTTCGATGTGAAGAGTAAAAAACCACAAGACCAAAAGCTCCACTATGAACACCAAGAGTTACAAAATTGTTCTCCAAAATTGGCCACAAAACAAGCGTCAAACAACGAGCAACAACTAAACAAGATTGCACCAAAACTAGAGAGATTTCACCCAAAAATGAGCTACTGTTCACGCCCCAAAATCAGAAGCTACAGACCTCCAAATTCGATCTCCACCATTGAATTGCAAGAAACAGATGCTGAGAACTTCCAGTTCAAATTTGAGCACGATCCAACGGTTAACGAAGCGTAAACTCTGTTTGACGCGGACTGCCTGAGCAGAAAATTTTCTTAAGCAAAACGGGATTTTTCTCTCTCTCTCTCAATCCCTAACGAATTTCTCTTGATTTCTCTTTCTTGTAATTCTGAAAATAAGACCTAAATAAGTCTTATATATACCACATAATATTAGGCTTATGGGCTAAAGTGGGCTGGTCCTAATAAGACTTTTATTTATCCACATAGGAAGGGAAAAAAAATCCTAAACCCAACAACGTTCAGGGTAGACTGCTTACATTACATGGGATATGATCCATTTTAAGATGTTGTGTGAATATGATGCTTTGTACACTACATTGTATTGTGTGAATATGATGCTTTGTACACTACATTGTGTTGTGTGAACGTGAGATGCTTCGTGCATTGGATTGTCCTTTTGCAACAATTTAGCAAGTTAAATGATGTGTCATGTGAAAATATAAAAAGGATGATTTAATTTTCTACCTTAGTATTACTGGTGCTGTTAGGAAAATTAAACAGGATGCTGAAACACAATGAACTTTTTCTAGATCTTTTTATTCATTTTGGTTTTGGGGAATAGGGAGGGTGGCAACTATGCACTATGCAGAGTATATTACAACCTTCTTTTTTTTTCGGGGACTTTCGCAAATAGCCACTATAATAAATTTAGTTATGCTCCATAACGATAGTTTGCATATTACGGGTTGTAGTGTCTCATTTGTATAATTCGCGGATACATTTGTATAATTCAGTTATTTTTGTATAAACTGGAAATAATAAATTTATACAATTACAAACATTTGAAGTGTAAACAGTTATACAAATTATATTATACAAATTACATTATACAAAAGTTATACACATTATATTATACAAATTCCGAATTATACAAACGTGCAAATTATAAAAAATTAAAAAGCTGAGCCGTGTAATTATATCTAAAAGTAGATCACGAATTGTAATTAAGGAAAACTATAACTATGTTAAGTAATTAACTAATATATGTTTGCTTATACGCGTAATTTTTCCTTTTTTTCCATTCGGTGTTCGAAATTCCGACTAAATCTAAATTGCGCACGGCAGGGCGAGATGACGCTCCAACAAGATTTCATCCTAAAAAAACTAGCAACTACCCTTTTAAACAAAAAAAATTCCTTAAGAGTCATTAAGCATTAAAATTGTAGTAAACACTCTTATATTTTTAAAATCACACACTTATATCTCTTATTATATACTCCTTTTATTTTAATTTATTTGCCTTCGTCTAACTCGGCATAAATTTTTTAAAATAAAATGAATTTTTGGACTGAAGTTGCAAGCAATATATCAAAATACTCTTCAAATTTTGTGATCTTAAATATGCCACTTTAGATATTAGGTGTAAAAAGTTAGTACAGCTGAATATAGAGAATGACATATTTTTATCAGAGGTAGGACAAATAAATTAAAACAGAGATGATAAATGTGGTGAAGTAGTAGCCGTTTATCCTTTGATGCTTTTTCTGGACTCTGGATTTTTGAGATAATGTTTGCCTAGGACGTGGCATAACCAAGACCTGTCACAACCTTAACGTTTGTATTTATTTTCATATTTTACTCCCAAAAAGAAATAAAGATGCTTAGTGTAAGTATGAATTTGTTGATGAAGCTGTGTTTGTTTCTGTTCCTTGTTTCCAAATTATGCAATGGTTATTCAACAAAGTTGAATTTCTATCCTCCAACTTGTCAAAGAATTGAATGCCCAAATTATGATTTGATTGAATCTGGAAAAGACTATGAAATTCGTCTTTACAATTTCCCCATGTGGATGTCTACTGCTCCAATTGATGATATTTCCTATGTTTCTGCAGCCAGGACTGGTTTCCTCAGGTCTGTTTGTGCGCAACTCGACTAATTCCATGATACTTTGTTATATCTTCCACAGACATAGTTATTGCCTAATTTTGTTCATCAAGGTTTGGACTAATAGGAAGAAACCACGTGTAGTATTTTTCTTTATATATTTGAACATGATATCTTAAAATTTTAAACTCACTTTGTTATCCACTAAATCACGCTATTCTTGTTGCACTACACGAGGTGGTATTAGGGGTAAGGTGTGCATACACTCTACCATCTCCAGATTTCACGTATGAGATTACACTAGGTATAATATTGTTGTTGTTGTTGTTTGGAATATGTCACCAACTCATTCTTGCTTGGATTGAAGTGGTAGTTGTTGTTGTTAAATCTTTATACTTACAATGTTAGTGTCATTTGCAAAAAAAGTAACTTTTAAAGGTGGTTATGAATTTGGCTTTGGCAGGCTATTTGATTACATTCAAGGGAAGAACAACTACCATGAGACAGTAAAGATGACAGCTCCAGTTATCATTCAAGTGAAGCCAAGTGATGGACCATTTTGTGCTTCCTCATTTGTTGTGAGCTTTTATGTACCAAAGAAGAACCAGCCAAATCCTCCTCCAGCTAAAGGCCTTCATCTCCAAAAATGGGGCAAAACTTATGTCGCGGTCAGGCAATTCAGTGGATTTATAGCTGATGATGACCTTCCAAGAGAAGCCGCTGCCCTGAGTGCCAGTATTGCTGGCACTAAATGGGCAGCAGCCATCGACAAAAGCCATGCTGCAGACAATACTACGATGTATACAGTGGCGGGATACAACTCCCCATTTGAGTTCAAGAACAGAGTTAATGAGATATGGTTTACTTTTAATTTGGACAAAGCACTTGCCATTTGAGAGGCTCTTGATAAGTCCCTAGTAATTTTGTATGACCAGAATGCTACATTATATATTGCAAATAAGATAGATTGTATAATGCAATCTGATTCTTAGATTTTGGTGGTTAAAACACCTCTGTGTTGTCAATATCTTTCAACATAATTCAATTACAGCAATTTAGCAAGTTGAGGGGAGCCTTTGAGCTGCGGTAAATTTGTTCCTGTGACTTCTGGGCACAAGTTTGAGCTATGAAATCAACGACTGATACTTACCTTCAGGGTAAGCTGCCTACATTACACTCCCTTAGGATGTAACCCTTAATCTTGCATGAACACGAGATGCTTCATGAAAGGGATTAACATACAAATTGTCAAGATAATTAGCCACAGCAAGCATATTTACAACTGCAAATTAACAAAAAGGACCACTTGTTCCATTGAACTAGCAAATGATTGATGTGCTTCCATTCAATAAAATATTGATTAGCAAAACAGAAGCACAGCTTGTACCTAGCTAATTCGACATATAATGATTTGGAATTTCAAGAAACTAGACATTATATGGATAGTAAGTTTGTTCATATATAGGCTCACTACCATATTCTACATGTACATGGGTACTACTATCACTATGAAAACCTTCAGAATAAGGAACAGTAACCTGTCTCGGAATGCTAGCCCCAGCAGTTGAATCCAAAACAGAACCCTTACTTTCTGAAAAGAATCTTGTATGTGGTTTACTACTTGAAAACATACTACACGCGACTGTTCTGTTAGATGAATAATCTGATGCACATAAGCTGTTGATGATGGAAGAGAACGGATCAGCAGCGTTTGCATCCCCATAGTCAACAGTACTAAAAGAGTCTCTGGTACTCTCAGTAGTAAATGATGCTTCATCTGAGCTTGTAAAGAGGGACCAATCACTTGATGTAGCATCAGAAAACTCTGCAGTCATTGACTCAGTATAGGTTCCCACAACCGGAGGTCTATTTCTATTAGCGTTCTTGACGAGTCCACCAGAGGTGCAATCAATTATGTCACTGTTCATTTCTGGCCTATGATTCGTATAAGGATCCACACCAACATAAAGATGCTCCGCTTTTGTCTGCTCTGGCCTAGAAGTCTTTGTCGATTTTGGCGGGCAGTGCTTGACAATTCCAGGAACTTGTCTTCGGCTAATCTTTCTTGCTGGCCGTGGAGATGATCTACAAAATTTCATACCAATTCAATATTGGGATCTTATAAAATTTCTAACAAGGCATGAAACAAGCTTCTGAAGGGATGACAAATATGAATTGGCCAAATTGATAGCTAGATTATAATTTCTAACATGCCTTTGGTAAGGTCAAAGCTCTCTAGTGCTTTACCTCTTATAAAATAAGATATATGCTCCTTCCGACATCACCTGGCTCATAGATACAGGGTGTACCTAGTATCAGAACATGCAACTTATTAGAACAGTATGACGAGATACGAAAGCAAATACAAGTACAAGCACAATAAGTCATAGAATTCACCTTTGACAGTTGCCTACTAGCATGTCGCCAAAGGTGTGAAATTCCTCAACAAGAAAGTGATCTCAAAAGAAATTAGCAAGCAAAGTGAATCTTACCGTTCATCCTTACAAGCATGGTTCCCAAAAGTGCAGTCAAGCACCAAACTGCTGTATATGTACTAATTCACTTTTCCTTTTCTTTTTATGGCATAGGTGTACCAGAGCAGCTTGTAAGACTATTTCACTGGATACCTGCTATCTCCCACCAGCACAGGTATCGGGTAACTCTGTCCACAAGACTTAGGCAGATGGGAACCCAAAATCGAACTTGAGACCTCATGGTTCTCCTCCCACTTTATTGACCATTAGGTCACACCAGCTTTACCATTATTGCATGGCTTACTTCAATAAACATTTAAATATGCACCGGGAGGTTAAGCTGAGAGTCAAGAAACCATGTTTTGTAGCAAGGCAACTACAATACTGTGCCTTATAAACAGGTCAACCAAAATACATAATAAATGGATATCATGAGTTTCCTCATTACAATACAAGTGATTCAAGAATAAACAAAACAGACATCGACTATTCCTCAATAAGCATGTATACATTGTCCCTTGCTCTACTACCTTTATTATCAGTAAAAAGAATTGATCAGATACATCTGAAAGTAGCACGTCTCTTGCTATCTTAGCTATATTGCAAAGATGCTGCACGATTTCTAGCTGGACCATATAATGGTTCTATAGGCGAAATGTGATGAACAGCAGGTAATAAGCGCTGACTAGAGAATGAATGTTTGTTATAAACAGTAGACTTATCATTAAATTGAATATAAATCCTACCATCCGGATTTTGAGTAACATGCGAAAAATCACTATTTGTTAAATTATTCGCAATTTGACTAGGAGATATTACCGAGTCTAGAGTCCAAGTATTAGGAAAATCAATTTCGTCCCACTTGATAGGTCTTCTAGTGGTGACTTTAGATTTGGCAAAATTAGTTTCTACCAAAATAGTTTGATCAGATGTATCATATAATTTACATCTAGGACTCAGAGTAGACAACAATTTATAGTAAATTCTATAAGATAAGCATATAAGCTCAGAACCAGGCGCATAATTATAACCATGAGTTTTTATATTTAAAGTTAAAGCGTCTAGTATATTAACATCAGAAAGCGATAACTGAAGATTTGGTTGAGTATTGAAATAAACTGGACCATATGCCACAGTTGATTCAATCGAACCCATCAAAAATTGACGAAAATTTAAATTTCTAGCATCACGTAGAGCAGCTAGGAAAGTCTCTAGTAACCCTTTAAGGGTTAGAGGTTTAAAGGCAATTTGAACCATGCCGATATGCATATAATTGTAAATATTTTTATATAAATTAATATCATTTTTATTTAACAAACGAATAGTTTGTTCTGAAGAATTTAAAGCTAAAGACTGTTCAGTCGTCTTTATCAATTGTTTCGAGGAAAATCTTTCAAACCAACCATAATCATAAATGGTTTTAATTGGTACTTTAGGAATCGTCCATTTGTTTAACAAATCAAGATTTTGAGGTATATCTACCTCTTCGAGTCTAGTACTTACTTCTCCCAGATCCATGATTCTAGAATCATATCTATGTTGAACCATCCAGATCTTATATTACATATGTCTCCATGACTTTTCCAGGCTCTGATACCATGTAACCACAGGATCTAGAGGTATGGCGGTAGTCCGCCAAGCCATCAGACCAAGGGCAGTAAATATCCTTATTCGGGGGGACTGGTCAAGAAACATGCAACTAACTCTTAGGATTTCTATTTTCCTAGCACAAGTTAGCATATCGTAACCATTAGGTCTTAAGGACATGACTCATATGAAGGAAAAAGAAACACTTCCAAGTAAAGAAAATCATTAACCACATCCTGATTCTAACGAATGTGAAGCATACAAGACATACAGATATTTATTCCTGATGTATTCCACGGCTAGCAACCTCCTACTAGCTTTGGAACCACAACATCTCTTGCAACCAAGGAATGTTAAACATGGCAAATGGAAATGGAAACATGACAAGCAAAAAGTTTCTGATTTCCCCCCCACAAATAAACTTCTTTAATGATTGGGTAGGTGAGATTAAATGACAAAGTGATTAAATTCATTCTCATCACCCATTGAGCATTATCTACACCAGTATCCTTTTGATTGGGGAAGTGAGATTAAATGACTACCATGTAGTAAGTGATTAGATATTTAAATACATTTTTATCACCCATTAGCATTATCTACACTAGTATCCTTCTTTCTGGTCATAAGCATAATAAAAACAAACATCTAAGAAGCTCCAGGCATCAAATTACCTCAGTATCATCAATCCTGAACCAATTGCCTCGTAGGTGTAGATCCTTCACGTAGGATATGTAATGCCCAGAAAATGATGCATTTAAGGTATCCAAGTGCACAACAACAGCATAAAGCATGTAAAGTGGAGGAATGTCATCTGTCCCGGTCATAAATGGGATCATATCCAACATATCCGGAAATGTGATGCACTTATTTATCTTCCCATAACTTCCTTCCTGATAATTATAGAAGTGAGGTTTAAACAACAGCAATGAATAGAAGATAATATTGAAGTCAGCAAAATATAGAATTTAAGGCCCTTAAGTGCCTAGAACTTAAAAAAGGGTAAATTATTTTCATGACTGATTTTCAACAGCATGTCTTTAAGAATGAGACATGAATAGTAAATTCAATACTGTAACTTTCGGGAATAAGATATAAATGGCATTTCCAATATAACCAGAAATCGGGTTTGTTAGAATTAGAGGTATATTAGTTAGAGATTTAATTTGACATTTAAGACAGCTTCGGCAGTGTCTTTTAATCTCGTCAGAGAAGCAGCAAAATCATTGAGCAAGTAACTAGTGACCTCTATAAAAAGCAGTACCTGAAATCTCTTCAAGACAATCGTTAAGATATTTGGAGCCTCCTGTATGCTCAACTGTTTTTGTGCACGGACATAACAAGCGCACCTTTTAAGGAAATATAAGCACAGAAACATAAGTCTTTTCAGTATCAATAAACAATATGGATGTTCAATTGGGAAGAAATCTACATGTGGGATTCAAAACCAAGCTCACATACCTTCCGCATCTATACATATTTTCCCCATCAAGATCTTCCGGGCTTGTAAACTGTGTCAATGCATCTTCAAGTGACTCAACCCAACCAAAGATCTCCAATGAGAGATCCATGATATTTTCATAGCACGCCGACTCATGGTGGCATCTCAGACACTTGACCTGGTCATATTAAGACATAAAGTTACTAGGTAAAATTACAAAAGAAAGCATAAAGTTCATTCAAATTTTCAATTCAAAATAAGTCGGAAAAAAACTAGAAATCTTAGACCTTAGATCTAAGTCGCCCTCCGAAAGTGTGTTGTATAAAGGTTGTTTGCTGCAATCTTGGATCAACAGCATTTTCTCCACCTAATGCCTCCAAACATATAGATTGCATAGAAGCAACAATAAACCTGCACACATACAGAACATCCATTGAGAAACAAATAGTTAAAAAAAGAAACTCAAACTTTCCGCTGAAGTCGTTAAAGAAAACACTGTTTCTATGTGTGCGTCTTTTTTTCTTCATTAAGATTAGCAATATGTAATTTAATGCAGACCTTAAAAACTCATGAGCATCTTCCTGACTGCCATTTCCAATCTGGCCATTAATGCTCCGCATATGCAAAAGAATCCTGTTTGGTGACAGAGGACCTCCACTTTCTCTTAACATCATCACATGTTGCTCAAGTTCACACACAAGGCACCAATCTTTCCTGCAGTCTGATGTCCATGTAATAGGTGAATTTTGCAATACGTTTTAAAATGAAACAGAATGGAAGTAATTAAAGGGGTTAAATCGGGTGAAATTACAAGTTCTAGAATGTGATCTGTGAAGTAGGTAGATTGTTAAAGGCTTTGTGCACATCAGACACTGCAAGACAGCATTGGCATAACAACTGCAAAATGAACGAACAACCGATGTAACTAACTTGCTAATGTTCAGGCAAAATTACCTATAAGGCTAACTTCTGTTTAGGATGTTTTCAATTATTTTTAATAAGCAAATATATCTCAATAGCAAAAGTAAATGAGATAGAAGAGTAAAGACATCTGAAATATTACCTATTCCCGCAATTTATGAGACCTCTAGGCAACAAAGTGAAGTCTTCATATTCAAATAACTTCACAAACTCTTCATAAGGAAACAGCATCTGTTCATTGGACGATTATTAATGACTCATGCCAAAACCCAAACAAGCCAATGACATCATGTTATTGTTTAATTTACGTTAAAAGTTTCTCCAAACCTAAGTGATTCTTCATAAATACTGACCTTCAGTGTCTTTTGTTTGTCAGCCCTAGATTCTACAGATTGATGTCCGACAACTTTTGATGATTTAGCCAGACCAAACATTCTCATAATTCCCAAGTTTGCAACCCCACCGCCTGCTTGTGGAGGGACTGCATCCTTTCTTCTGGCATTTTCTGCATTGTGAAGACTCAGTTAAATGAAAGCGCAACATGCAGATATTAGCATATCACAATCAACAAGGAAACATACTTGACTCATCAATATTCTGTCCCTTCCCTTCCAAACCTGAACACATTTCTTCTCTTGATGTTTTTGGCATCCTATGGGATTTTGTTCCTGGAGAAGGTGATGCACTTTTAGCCCTACTGCTTCTCCTTGTTGAAGTCTTTCCAGAAGAACAGTTCAATGGAATCGTCGGAGTGCCGATATCGACGCCTTCTCGTGTAAGGCTTTTTTCATCAATCAGCTCCTTCTGATTCTTGCATGCACTTGTTTCATGGCCTTCTAGATTCAATGAACTTGAAACATGACAATGATTTCTTGAGATGTGTTCTTTCTGCTTTTGTAACATATGGCATTCTCCCATAGTATTCATCAAATCAGCATGTTCACTATTGAACCCATCCTCGATGCTATCATGTTCCGAAAGCATGGAATCACCATCTCTTGACTGCAACCAAAGAAGGTTAAGCTTAGGCAAATTAAGAAACAAACAAAACTTTCACCATTTCTATTGGAAAAGAAATAACCATCTGGTTCATAGAAAGTTCTTTTGAAGAGATAGTACAACATGAAAGCACTAACCCTAGATTGAGAGGCTCGTTCAGAACTCTCAGACATGGTTCCGTCCCCTCTTCTTAATATGTCTCTGTTGGCTTTATGTACTCTCTTGTCTACAGATCGTCTCCCAACTTTTGGAGATCCTGATGTATCAGTTGCCACACTAACAGTAATAGGGGCAACTGGTGTGACAATGGGTGTTTCAGTGACACCATCTGGAGAAGTTTTGCCAAGCCATGACTGATTTAAGTTGTTGTCGCTATACTGCGCTTCAACATAGCTATCAAATGACACTCGTCCCGGGAGTTCATCAGTCAACATAGGCTTTGAGAATGAGCTGTTGCAGTTATTACCCAATTGAAGACACTCTAGCTTGTGAACCTGTCTCCAATGGAGAATCTGACACTTCCCTGAGCTGCACAATCTTCATCATTAGATAAGAATAACAATTGGCTCACAAGTCTGATGAACAATAAAGAAAAAGCATAAGTGTTGGAGACATTTTATTGTCTCAATCTTTCTTTCTTTTTTTGAGAAGGGAAAAGAAATAGGTTCTTACCTATAATTATGTAAAGAAAAAAATGTAGCAGGTTTATGCATGTCTAATCCATTTCTCTTCACACCCAAAAATTAACCAAATGCCCATTTCCCCCTTTTACCTATTTGTTTCTCACTATTTCTTTCATTTTTGCAGAATTTGTCTTTAAGGAGGGAAGAGGCCTGTGCTTATAATTAATCCGCTGACTGCTCCTAACAAGGAAAATTTAGAAACAAGATTATTGTGTTCCTATTATAGGCTTCTTACACTCACTAGTTTAGTTTCAATTCAAGGAGATGACGTGTCTCAAAAACCTATCCTCGTAACCTAAAGAAGATCAAATTGCAACTCGGATAGAACTGAAGTGAAGAGAGATAGATTACACACGGAGAGGTACATTCTTGCAACTCAGAATCTTCAGAGTGTGAAATAATTGTAGCATGGGCTTTTAAGTAGAGGGGTAAGACTGCAGTCCTCCCCCTTGAAGGTTTGGAACCAAAAGTAAAAAGACTGAGGAAGTGGACAGTGGAATAATTTTATGAAGTAATTGAGAAGAAGATGGATGTAAAAAAAAAAAAAAGAACACTTACCAAAGTTGATAACCTGACACTCATTAAACATGCTACATCTATGTTTCAAATTTGTTACATCTCAATAGTGCAAAGGTCCATCTCTTCGTATGGTTGAAAAATGAATCATTATGAAAATTCTTAAATTACCATTTTGGATATGTGAAGAATGACCTGATGGGTATATAGTTGTCACCTATGTTTCTAGAGAGAGTTTAATCATCCTGTAGTGATTTAACATTGTACTGTTTTCACCTTGGGTAACACCTCAGAGTGCCTTTCGCACCCTAAAAGGGAATGAGACAAAATATAACTATAAACTTACAACACAAGCCACCTTACCTTTCCAAAACGAAAAAAGAGAATTATAAATAAAGGGAGAAGAGAATGAGATAGAGAAGACAGGCCATTTCACACTCTTAGACAATAAAACGTTCCTATTTTTGGTACATTCCCCCGTCCTCTATTTACTATTTTTGTACACAACTATATACAATTTAGTAGGTGTTTGGCCATAGATTCAAATTATTGTTCACTTTATTTGGAGCTTATGGAGTTGAAATTGAAGATAGAGTTGTAATCAGTTATATCTTTTGCAAAGAACAATTGGATTAATGGTCATGCTTGAATGTACTTAAATACAACTTCAAAAGTGAAAAGTGAGTTGTAAAACAAATTATAAGCAGTTCTCCAAATTTGAAATAAAACTTTAACTTCAAGTTGGATGTGGAATTTTCATGGCCAAACACTGATTTTCAAATAAAGTGAAATTATTCCAGAAAAAGGTAATTAGTTTTTATGGCCAAAATGGGTCCTTAGAATCCAAGTACACTAAAAGAACTGTTAACATACCAATATCGAACAGATTTGCATTGAGAGCAGCGAGTTGTGGCTGGACTATGGCATCTTGCACACTGATGAGTTGCACTGCTTGGCAAAGGCACAAGAGGGATAGGGGTAATACTTACTGCAGACATAGTTTGTGTCTTATGTGCTTCTTCAGCAGCCCGTTGAGCCAGCAAACCAACTCTTTCTTTCTTTTTGGCTGCCTCATTCCATTTGCCTAGAAGAATATAAGAAACCAGGGGAAGCACAACCAAGACCAAAAATAAAGTCGGAATGTCGGTTTCCCTTGGCTCGAGCATGTTCTCACCAGCAAATTCATGTCCAACTATCTAACTAAACTTCAAGTTGCAGCCGGATCTACCAAGCTACAAAAGCCGAAGTAAACCAGCAGCACAATTTTGTAATGTTCTTGTTAGATGATTCCAGCACCGAAACCACATTATCTGTAATATCAAGAAGGCGGTTATCATTGTAACCCAAATTGACAGAGAAAACAATATATTAACAATTCAAATGTATAGCACCGGAAACTATTATAACCTATTAGCCCCGTTTCTCTTACAGGAAGAAGTGTCAAATTTTGAATATTAGAAGCAGCAACCTTGTAAAAATGATTTTATCTAATAAACCTTGGAGAATAAACAACCCCCCAAACATATTTTCAACTGTTTAGAACTTCTAGGACATTTCCAAAAATCTGTTTAAACGCAACCTTCTGATTTTGCTTTTCTTTTAAACATTCTTTATGTGGACCAGTTCAGTAGAAGTTACTACAAAGGTCATGCTAGAGCATGGTCTCAGGAAGCTATGAAATAATCACAATCACAGGCTATTCAAATGCATTTAGTTGTAGACAGCTTTACACATACCCATATCAGCTATAACTTTGAACAAAGAAACACGCAGAAGTGCTTGGTGAATACAGATTAATATAACCCAAAACCCTTGCCCTATTATTTTTCTTCCACGGCTTGAAATTATATCGCATAAAATCCATGGTGTTTCTTTGTCCTGATTGGGTATTTAGCATCAAAAGATTTAAGTTTTTTTTTGTTTTCTCTCCTTCGCCCAATTTACAATAACTTCAAAATGCATTTGTATTTTCGCATTTGAAAGTTCTATTTACTAAAAGATCTTAAGCCAACATCAAGAAATCTAGTAGCAACTTTTTGGAGTAATGGTGTAATTATCTCAACAGACTGAATATATACATCACAACAGTTTCCTAACTGCTTCCATGTGTCTTATGATGCAAAGTGCATTAACCCCAGTTTTAACAATTCGAGGACATCAATCATGCACAACTTCTTAAGGGCAAATATGTAGTGTTTTCCATAGTGCTACATTTCATTGTTGTTATTGCTTTCATTTCCATATTCTCTTTTTCAAACTTCTTTGAGATGCTTTACTTGAGCGAAGGTTTATCGGAAACATCTTCTCTATCTTTATGATGTAGGGGTAAGATTTGCCTATATAACCATACAAACATGTATTTCACTCAGAGAACAAATGATTTTAGAGAAGTTTCTTTGCTCAGTCACTCGGAGAACAAACTACTAAATCACTATTATTATTATTACAATCTTTAAGACGATATACTATAGCTCATAAATTTGAGTTGCTTCCAACATACGTCTAAACCAACTAAACAACTTCCTAGCAGCTTAATTTGCTATTTTGTACATAACATGAAGAAATAAGAGCAACAATCTGAATCAAGAAAGGGAACTGCAAAAGTTGATTCCAGATTTACCAACCAATAACCCAAAGAGGAAACAATCTCAGCTTTTTCGAGTTCATATCAGTACTTAAATAAATACTCAGATAAGTGAACCCCAAAGCATTCTGAAAATAAAATGGCACTAGTACAACACAAATAAATGTGCTTCCCAATATAAAAACCTTTATCAAAACAATGTACTAAAAATCGAATCTTTAACCCATTTTCATTCACAAAAAGTAAACCCCAGATGGTAAAAATGAGGATTTAGGTAAAAACAAAACAAAGGAAAACTGTAAAACTAAAGAAAGATTTGATTGGGTAGCTCTTCAACATACCTTTTTAATTTGATGGATAAAATCCAAAAGACCAATTTGACCACGCCACTCCGTTGTTTGATCCTGGTAGGTCTTCTTTTTCTTCTTCTTTCTCTACAAGTCTAAAACCCAACAAAGATACTTTGATTCCTTAGTTGGTAAGAACATAACATAACATAACATAACACAGCAGCTGATGATCTACGTATGCCTCGCATCACATCTCAACCCCAAACCAATTCTGGCATTCTCACACTTTAAGACCAAGGGAAAATTAATGTACGTACACTCACATCTCATTCTTGGTAATGTCCACACACGCGGCATGCTATCATTGGTTTCTTACATGGATATAATTTCAAGTGCAGACGGTAAAGATGATGCATTCAAGTGCCAATTTAAGTTGATTAGGCTTGCAACGTAAACTCTAGTTAGACACATACCAAACGCCTAGACAACAATGTACATAATGAGAACCGAGTCAGAGAAGAGTATAGATTAATCTGTGGATATATACAAACATGTCATTCGCTCATATAGAACAAATGATTTTAGAGAAGATTTCTTTGCTCAGTCACTCAGAGCACAAACACCTAAAAGAACACTATTTTTATAACAATCTTTAAGATGCTATACTATAGGTCATTAAATTTCATTTGCTTCCCATATACGTCTACTAATATTTGCACCCAAAATGGAGACAAATTAATCAAGCAGCACCCAACTAAACAACTTTCTAGCAGCTTAATTAGCTGTTTTGTACATAACATCCACAAATAACAGCAACAATCTAAATCAAGAAATGGGGATTACAAAAGTTAATTCCAGTATTTACAAACCAATAACAACACAAACTGAAAACTCAAAGAGAAAAAAAAATATCTCAGCTTTTTCAAGAACCCCAAAAGAGGGCATTCTGAAAATAAAATGGTACTAGTACAACAACACAAATAAATGTACATCCCAAAGCAAAAAACACAATCTTTATCAACACCATGTACTAAAAATCCAATCTTTAACCCATTTTCATCACAAAAAGCAAACCCCAGATGGAAAAAAATGAGGATTTAAGTAAAACCCAACCTGGGAAAACAATAAAACTAAAGAAAGATTTGATTAGGTAGCTCTTCAACATACCTTTTTTTCCTTTGATTGATAAAATCTAAAAGACCAGTTTAACCCTTATAGGTGTTTTTTTCTTCTTCTTGTTTCTCTACAAGTCTAAAACCCAACAAAGATTCTTTGATTCCTTAGTTGGTAAGAACATAACATAAACTAAAACAGCAGCTCATGCTCTACATTTGCCTCACTTCACACCTCAAAACCCCCTATTCTGGCATTCTCACACTTTAAGACCAAGGGAAAATTCATTTATAATCACTCACATATCAACTCTATGTATGTTCTTACACGTGGCGTGTTATTATTGGTAATAAGCTGAATTATGATGGACCCACTTCAGTCTTAAGATAATCTTGACCGCTGAATAATGATGAGAGAGAGAGACAAGGGGTAGAGAGAGAGTTTGGAAGTAAAAACTTAGGAATTTCCGCACAAATAGCTCGACAGATTTATTATTTATTTTTTCTAGTTAATATATATAAATTAGGTTGATTTTTGATCAAATTATTCCTTCTGTTTCATTTTATTTGTCTTATATTCCTTTTTCAGTTTCATAATGAATGCTTTCTTTTGTTTTTGGCAATTTTCTATTTTTAAGTTTTGGCATGATATATTTAAGAGCCCATGACTAAAGAACATTTCAGATACATTTTATGTATTTTAGTTTAATATCATAATATTATAAAAATTGTAGTTTAATATCATAATATTCTAAAAATAAATTTTATATCAAGTTAAAATCAGATAAATATATTAATACGGGCATTGTACTAAAGTAATGAAAGAGGACAAAGAGGAATGAGTGAATGGGGACATCATAATATGATGTTTTTAATGTATTTTGTAGGGTTAGAATAATATGTGGGACCCATTGGGTGTATTTGAGTTTCCAATAATGAAAAAGGGTAGCCACGTGGACGGTTATGATTAGGTAATTAAGATGGATCTATTAATGAGGACTTTCCTATTGTTAAGATTGGTAAAGAAAGGGAAAGAAAAGATACCAAAGAGAATTTCAACTTTTTATATGCTTATAAAAATAGAGGAGAAAGTGAAATGAGATTAGGATTAGATAATCATCCATTAAACTACTAAAATATTAAAATAGGTTTAACTACCTACACACCGTTCTTGAATCGAGGATCTATCGAAAACAGTTTTTCTATATTTTAAAATAGCGATAAAATTCGTGTATACACACTATCTTCTTCATACCCTACTTATGAAATTACAGTACCTACAAAGAAAGTGTAATAAAAGACTAACAAAACACCTAAAAAAAGTATTTCCTTTGATTTATTATTTGTCATGTTTTTCTTTTTCATATCTTTAAGAAAATATTAATTTAATTTTAATTCAACTAATTATCTTTATTTATCCCTTAATTTTATATCATTTTCTTTTTATCATATTAATCTCTCTACATATATTTACAATAAGAGTAAAAGTTAAATTAATTATATTGTCCATAATAAGTTTTAAGTCATTAGTAATAAATAGCAAAACCCCAATAAAAAAAAGTATCCTGCTACAAGTTATAATATCCAATGATGACAACAAAAAGTTATATTGTCTCTATATATAAGTAAAAAAATATTATGTAATAAAAATGAACTACACTCATCAATAATTCAATATACTTTGGATCTAATTATCTGACGTTTTGGTACTTTTAGAGGTCGTTTTATTAAGATATCTCATGATTAAAATTATATTTTTTTGATTGAAGGCATACATTTAATCTCAACTTTGATCCTAAATATTCCATCGTAATCATCCAACTTGGTATTATTTAGTTCCATCTCCCAAATGAAATAAATCTCTCTCTCTATATATATATATATAAAGCAAAAACATAAAAACGGTGATGTGGCACTCTCTAAGGCCTAGAATCATATTTATCTTTTTTGTGGTTTGTTTGAGAGTTTTCTTCACTTTAAAAAATATAAAATATTATTTAAATTTTTACAGAATATTAAAGCATAGTATTTAATTCTCTCCTCATTAAAGTATAAACATAAAAACTTCAGTTATCAATTTTTTTATATGCATCACTTAATCACAAAATTTAAGAGGTTTTATTCCTTATTACTTAATTGCATAATTTGAAAAGTTTTTTCACTGTTTACTTTTGAATACTATATAAACACACATACAACATAACATGCCTTCTACAGTTCTCTCTTTGCACAAATATATAGACTACAAAAATCAGACTAAGGAACCACGGCCTAAACATGCATGACAATTTTATAACTTCAAGCATCACCACTGTTACTATTTGATGCTACTCAAACCTTGTTAAGTTATCAACACACTTATTTATCATCCACAATACAAAACACCAGCTATGTGTGCTAAAATTACATGATATATGCTGAATGTTACACGTATATCGTTGGTGAAAAGGTGGATGAGAGAGTTTTTTTTTGTTTATGATGACCGTCGAAGTGATGGATTGCGGCAGAGTATGACTAAGTGATCAAAGGGATCTAACGAGAATCAAAACACTTGTAAGAGTTATATCCCGAAGTTACAATATTTTGTAAATATAGACTCTTATATGAATTATTATTTTTCTTCTCTCTTTTTTATATTGTAGAAGAAAATGATGAAGTATTTTAGAGAGAAAATTAAGTATTGAAGATAAAATAGAAGAAGCTAGAGTAAAATCAATATAAATGATTGGTTGAGAGTAAGCAATTTATAGAGACTCTGCGGAAGAAAATGTAAAATGAAATTTTTTTTGAGAGGAATAAGGAAAAGGAAAGAAAAAACTACACATAATATAATTGAAATTTAAGTTTAATTTGCAATTAATTGATTCATTTAGTTTATTCCATATATAGTCTTATAAGGAAAAGGAAAGAAAAAATTTCATATTATATGATTGAAATTTAAGTTTAATTTGCAATTAATTGATTCATTTAGTTTGTTCCATATATAGTCTTAATTAGTTCAAATTGAATTTTCTGAAATTGATACAGAAAAATGACGAATTGGTCAAATAAAAAGAAGTATTACTTATAGAATTCTTATAATGTTATAAGGAAAAAAACTAAAGGAATTATCTCTTATTAATGTGAAAGGAATTAAAGAAAATGAAACGAAAAATAATTAAAAAAAAGTTATGGAAATTTTTTATAAAGAAAGATAGTATACTGCCTAAATTTTGAATTTTACAATTTGGCTGTATTATTTCCTTTTTATTTTCGGTTTTTCTATTAATTTTTAGTTCATTTTAATTGTTCTATATATAATCGTAATAAGTTTCATAATTTTTCGAAATTGATATAGAATGATGAAAAAAGTAATCAAACATCAAAAAATATTACTTAAGAAATTCTTAAAATGGGGGCAAAAAAAAGGAAAGAATGATGTTCTAATTAAAAGGAAATTTGGATCAAGAAAGTTGTCATTTGCCAATCATATCATTTGTAGTGTAAATTCCAGATTAGGTATGGAATAAATAAATAATATATGGAAAATGGAACGAAAAATATAAAAAAATGAAATATGGAAAAAAATAGTAGAGAAAGATAAGGCCCAAACTTTGAATTTTACATTTTGATTATATTATTCTTATTATTTTTCTATTTTCAGTTTAATTTAATTGTTCCATATTGTCTTAATTTGTTTCATATTTACTTTCACAAAATTGACATACAATAATGACAAAATCATCAGATGGTAAAAAATATCACTTGAAAAATTCTTAAAATATTGTGAGGAGAAAAAAAAAAAAAAGGAAAGAATGGTCTTCTAAATATAAAATTTGGATAAAAAAAGTTGCCATGTACCAATTGTATTAATTATATATATTATTTTTTTAATTTTCAATTTTTTATTGTTACTTCATTTTAATTGTTCCATATATAATCTTAATTTGTTTCATAATTTCCGAAATTGATATAGAATAATAAAAAAAAAATCAAATGGTAAGGAGAAAAAAGAAAGAATAATTTTTTAATTAAGAGGACATTTAATTCCTTTCATCATCAATGCTATTAATTTTCTTTCCTTAATATTCCTTTTTATGTCTTTTTGAATTTCCTATATCATTAATGTTATCTTTCTTTCTCAGATTTTTGAATTTTTTTCCTTATATTTGAATTAAAACACAAAATGTTGCATTAAAAATGTCTTCTCATAATTATTATTTTTCAACTTTCTTGTATCACGTTTTTGTTAGAAAAATAGAGTGATCAATGCAATATCTATTGTGTATTGAAAAATAAGTAACAAAATAATAATTATTGATATTTAAAAGATAAGTTACATTAAATTTAAATATGAAAAGTCATGACAATTAATGACATTTACCATATCAGTCATGAACATATAAATAATATAAGAAACATTTTCTAAGTAAAAATATGTGAGAAAATTAGTACAACACTCGATAATAATGATATACATCGACTGTTTCAATATTAACGATAATAATATCTGTTTTCTTATATATATACTTTTCAAAAGATTTTTATTACATACGAGTGTCGTCGTATAACGTGAATAATGAAACTATATATAATTTTATATTTAATTATTTTAGGAGCATTCTATCAATGTAATATATGTTACACTTTTTTTTTTTGACTTCATCCACCTTTTATAATTTAATATTTTAATAAAAATATAGAGGTGTGCTTTATCTTGAATGACATTAGTTTTGCTTTTGCAAAATGCTTATGGATTAAAATTAGTGTGTTGTGTTTAGATTATATTTCAAAATATAAAGTAACAATAACTCATTTTAGATTTAAAAAATTATATTTGCATTATTTCAATATTCAAAAATAATAAATATATAAAAAAAAAAATATATGAATTTGTTAATTTCGCGTGAGCTAATTCACTGGTTAAATTATATAGTAATTTGGGGAGAATATGAAACCTCAGTTACGCTTTCACATAAATTCAATAATGGTTGCTTAAATATTTATAAATGTTTAATTAAGAAATCAGTTATTATTGTACTATTAACTTGAATTTGATATAAACTCATAAATTTTAAATCTTAAATTCATCTTCACATGATAGCAGTTCCAACATAATTTAGTACTATTATTTTAGCATTACTTTTACTATCTTTATCTTTATTAAACAGTATTTAAACTTATAAAATTTAATTAGACACTTTGGTTATCAAAATTACTTTTCAACTAATATGTTTTAATATTACTAATTATCATACTCCGTCAATTACATATATAAAAGAGTAAAATTTTACTACTTGATTCTCAAACTTATATTTATTGATTTGAATCTAAGCTAAAATTTGTTTTAAGTATATGAAATTTTGTTAATCCAATTAATCAAAGCCTGGAAGATTCGTTAAAGAGGAAGTGTTTTATAGTAAAAGTTTCTCTAATTTTAAGGGCTGAACTCAAATTTCGAAAATTACGCGTATAAGCAAACATGTACTAGTTAATTAGTTAACATAGCTATAGTTTGTCTTAATTACAATTCGCGACCTACTTTTAGCTATAATTACGCGGCTCAACTTTTTAGTTTTGTATAATTCGCACGTTTGTATAATATAATTTGTATAACTTTTGTATAATTCGAAATTCGTATAATATAATTTGTATAACTGTTTACACTTATGATGTTTGTAACTATATAAATTAGTTATTTTGAGTTTATACAAAAATAACTGAATCATACAATTGTACCCGCGAATTATACAAACGAGACAGCTTAAACTATAGCTACAACCCGTAAATATGCAACTTATAGCTATGGAGCATAATTAAGTTCATTATAATGGCTATTTGTGAAAGTTCCCCATTTTTCAATCAAGGATGATAAATTTCGTCTATTCCACCACATTCGTTATTAGTGAAAACTAGAAATATTTTGTTAGAAAAATAGTACAATATTGATACTGAAGTAATTTTAATCCGACTATAATGCAATCGCTTTAACTAATTGCTCCCTACGCTCGTGATTGAAAATTTGCATTAAAGGAGTTTTAAGTTATGAGCATCATGCTCTACTTATACACAGCAAGAATGGTAGAGTTTAAGTTAAACAGGAGAGACAACCATGAGATGATGCAGGGAGGAGGGTGAAAGGGAACACTGTATTCATTAAAACAATACAGTACGATACATTATGAAACAATATGTTACAACCATCCAAACAATAGACAAACACATGGCTACCTTTATTGAGTCCTAAAGAAATCAAACATTGGGTCTTGTTGAAATACATATAGACGTGTTGATAAATCACAAATCGATTTACTTCATTTCGAAACAATAACAAGAGGAATGACAAATCATGCTAGAACAAATAGTAGCATTCACAATCATGTATCTCTGTACATGAAGGAAAAAAATGGTATTAAGTTTGATCTCCTAGCTATACACAACAGAGAGTTGCTCGAATGGTAAGCACACCTGATCACCTCCAACCATAAGGTTATGTATAGTCGTTTGAGTACTACTAGTAAGAACACCTCTCCTAGCTATACCCAAATGACAATCGAAAAGTACATAAGAAAAGAGACAGAACCAATGACACAAACACTAACAGCAAGACCAAGTGAATTTGCTAAAGTAGCAAACATGCCAGTTACAAATGTAACTACAACTGCACCCATTGCCAAACCTTGCAAAGTACTTGCTATATTATAGCTCCTCCGAAACATTTTGAACCAGTCCCATTTAGGTTCTTCATCGTAGTCTACATCCATATCTGCCATGAAGAAATAGATGAATAAAGCACCACCTGAACATGAAAATGCCAGGACATCCGAAATAACAAATGCACGGAACGCTGCTCTCTTTAATAGAATCGCCATCCCTCTATTAGGACCGTCATCGCTGTCTAAACCTCCTGGTAATGTGAAACCAGCTGCGAACGTGACTGTCATTATTAGAGTAGCTACAACTACTTGTATTTGAGTTGACTTCAGAAATTTTTCGATTTCTATTTTGACTCTCTTAGCTTTGTCATGATCATCCTCCTTCATCTGTTGTATGTTCCCGATTGTTTCCGTTTTCCGTTTTACCTTGAAGTCACGTTGTCCCAATTGTCCATTTATGCTGCAAAAATCGCCTACCAATTTCTCCTAATATATGTGACATGTAGTAATAAAATTGATCAGATAGCTGGTGAAAGATATATCAGATAGCTGGTGAAAGATATAGTATAATATAATAGTCCTTGAGAAAAAGTGGAATTAATAACTACTCCCTTCAGTTCATTTTATTTTCGTCCTTACTAAAAATAGATAGTCCAAAATAGCTGTCATTTTAGAAAACACAAGATATGTTATTCCTGTACTAAGGTTAGGAAAAACAGAAACAGAAAAAAGATTAAACAGCCAGAAAATAAATAATCCGAGTCCACAGAATCCACTATGTTTCCTTAAGAAATTTAATCTCCTCAAGTACCCGAAGTTGCAAATTAATTCCTCCCAAGATAAAACAGATTAACTATTAGAGAAGTAGCGGTACCTCAAACTTCACTAATTTCAGCGAACGCAAGAACAATAACGAGAGCGCACACAGACTCAGTCGATCGACAATTTTGATTTTGTGAGAAAATGTATGCAGAGAGAAAAAATTTCAGTGTTTGAAAAACGGGAAAAACCTCTCTATTTATAGCCAATTGCAGCAAGGATCGCGACTGTTCGGACAATGGTGTGAACGCATCTGTTCAGACATGTCTTTCCAGAACGTTGTGTCTTTTGGGAAAAATAACGTCTTTTCGGAAGGAACAGGTACCTTCAGAATGACTTTACCGTTACGCGCGAATTTTAAATAATTTTGTTAATTAATTAACATTCTGAATTAATTTTCAAGAGAAAGGAAATTACTTAGTGAGATTGATTTAAATAAATTTTGTCCAAAAATATTATCAATCAATCATTTGCCAAATCCAAATCTAAATCCGAGGTCGAGCGACGACGACGGCGCGAAGGGGCACCTTCTTATTAACCCTTTAAGAGTTAAAGGAAGTGTTTCCTAATATAAGGACAACATTTTTCCTTTCTTCTACCAATATGGGAGAAATGACTTTTCATTTTCAAAGGCCTTCCATTTGAAATGACTTTTCATTTTTCCTCCTCCAAATTGGTTCCCCCACATTTCCCAATTTCTCATTCTTATTTCTCATTCACACCTTGCTAAAACCCAACAATCCTCCACATGAATTGAGAATGACTATTGTTAAAACATATGCATGAAAAACTTGTGTGTCTCGTAAGTAAGAGTTAATCGCATCTGGATAAGTAGGTTTCCCTTTGAACTTTCCGTAGTGAACATATATCGGATATACCCGGTCAATCGGTAGATTTGATATCTTTGAACCATCGAGATTTGGTGTATACCTAGACAACATAAGTCACACAACCAACCCTTAAACTGTTTTTGGTTCTCATTGTTTTGTTCGTTTCAGCCATGAACACGTCTTGGTTAATAAGTGCTTAGAGAACTGGCCTTACCGGATTCTCCTTGAAGTGGCTTACACTTCACACTTACATAAGTGGTTTCTAAATGTGTTATCTCGTAGATACACTATTTGATATACCCTGTATCAAACTTAGAAACCATTAAAAAGTCCTTATGCCTTTATCCTGATTACTGAACATTGCCTCATCATGAGAATTGACCATAAAATAAGTTTTGACAATGTTGAACCGTCATCTATGACTTTGTTTGATCTCCTTGAACCTAGATCTTGGGATCTCCAGTATTCTAGGTAGAGTTACCGCCACGATGACTTGTTCTCGGCCATAGTCCCATTCCCGTCGATGATCTCTCAACCCCTTCTCTAGTTAGGCCTTTTGTAAGTGGATCCGACACACTATCCTTTGACTTTACATAGTCAATTGTAATAATTCCACTAGAGAGTAGTTGTCTAACAGAGTTGTGTCTCCGTCGTATGTGACGAGACTTGCCATTATACATAACGCTTCCAGCCCTTCCTATTGCAGCTTGACTATCGCAGTGTATGCATATAGGGGCCATTGGTTTGGGCCAAAACGGAATATCTTCTAAGAAATTCCGGAGCCATTCAGCTTCTTCACCTGCCTTGTCTAAGGCGATGAATTCAGACTCCATTGTAGAGCGAGCTATACATGTTTGTTTGGATGATTTCCAAGATATTGCTCCTCCACCAATAGTGAAAACGTATCCACTCGTGGATTTTGTTTCAGTTGACCCAGTAATCCAATTTGCATCACTATATCCTTCAACAACTGCTGGATATTTGTAGTAATGCAAAGCATAGTTTTGAGTGTCATCTAAGTACCCCAAAACTCTCTTCATTGCCATCCAATGATTTTGATTGGGATTACTTGTGTATCGACTCAGTTTACTTATAGCGCA
>JAJONR010007295.1:0-21669 GCA_029582245.1 Solanum etuberosum
AAGTTAACCAACAAAGAAATGATATTTCTTGTTGAGAATTCTGAGATTCAGAGAAAAAATGAACCCTGAAAGATATTTCAGAGGTATTTAATTAATGGGTTATATTTCCCGGGGGAGTCATACAAAATCCGATCATATTACGAAAACATTCTTATAAGTACAGGAAGTGCAGAATTCCAGCATTTCTCAGGTTATAATACTAATGCAAGCGTTTATAACTTCTCCAAAATAATAGTAAAACAGATTATATTTGTTGAAGAATGGAGAATCTCCACAATGAAAGAAAGACAGATAAGCCTTAATGGAAGTACTATAAGCTTTACCTACTGGGATTATATCCAGGCTTTCACCAAAGTCCTCTATTATAATAATAATAGATTTAATCATACTTGGTTTATAAAGGTATGTTCAAAAATTCTTTCAAACACCATTCCAAATTGGTTTCTAAATTGGTGGTCTTATCATGGCCCAACCATCAGGATACTACCTGAACCATTTTTAAAATTATATAGAGAATGGATAAAAATTTCACCCATTTTAACTGAGTTATATCATGCAGATCATATCTGCTATCTTGAAAAAATTGATCTGATCTATTTTTTTATTGAATTCTCTGTGCCCTGGATTCATAAGTGGACACCAGAACTGGGCTTTACAGACGAACAAATCCCTTGTCTATATAGAACTTTTTATAATAATTTTTGAGACAAGCTAATGAAAACTAATCCCAATGCCAAGTGTTTATACGGACAAGAACTTCTCGACTCCATTAAAGAGAAGATTTCAGAATATACGGCCGCTCCTCAAAAGAACGTTATGATAAACAACTCCGTCAAGCATATTGCAAGACGCATCTCAATTGAAGAAGGAGACAAAACAGAAATAATAAATAAATATTTGGAAGAAGTAAAAAGAAATTTACTTCAGTCTCTGGACCAGTTCGATAAAACAGACACTTCGATGAAAAGTGAATCTAGCACAGATAATAATGAAGAAGATGCCCAGTCATTACAGTAAGATAAGATGTTATCTGAAACAGAGATACAGTAGGCGGAAGAATTAATCCGTCAACTAAAAGGAAAGGAGAAAAGATAAGGTTTATCAGATATAGCCGCCAAGACCCACAAGAACAGTAGATACACTGTCAACACAGTAGATACACTGTGCAAGGTACCCATGTGGGACCCAATTCTACTGTACAAAGATTCCTTTTCTTTTCTATAAATAGACTAGCTTCTTTCGGTTAGGAGGCAAGCTTTTGTAAATTAAATTTTCTTTTGTAAATCCTCTCTTAAAGCAATAAACGTTCAACGTTTACTACTGTTCCGACAATCAAGGTACTTCGCTTTCTTTAAATTTCATTTATTTACTTTTATTTTACTCTCTCTCTGGCCGTGACTATGTCCGGCTAAAAGGATTCATATCTATGTTGACCAACTAGTTTCTATTACATAAACTCCATTAACGTTCTAGACTTTATCAAAATATAAAGGATCATGGTATAGTTTCTTAGCTTGATTCTGAGATGGTGGTACAGTCGACATAATACTACTCTTATTGGTTCGCCTAGCAAGCTGTCTGACCGCAAAAGCCCGTGGAGTAAAGGGCGCCAAAGGTCGTAAACAGTTAGAACTACTAGATAGGAGCTCAATAAAGGTACGTATTACTGTTGGACAGGCCCTTTGCTCGGGTAAAAAATACCATACAGCTATCAACCTATAACAAGATCTTGCATATTTCGATTCTTATTATTAAATAAGGGTATTTAATGACCTTGGTCTGGACGGCTTGGCGGACTACCGCCATACCCCTATATCCTGTGGTTAATATTATATTATATTATATTATATTATATTATATTATATTATATTATAAAAAAAACCTAAAACTAACCCCATTACCCTCACCCCCACTTCACCTTAACCCCCACTTCCCCCCTTACACTACACACGACACACACACAACACAACACACACATACACCTATATTAAAACACAAAACGTACAAGAAAAAAGAGAGGAAAAAAGGCATCTGCAAACAAAAACAAGAAACCCACAAAAAATCACAAGCTGGAAAGAAAAAAAATATTTACCTGCACTCACATTGTTTACTTTGTCACCCCTTTATTTTCCTCACATCACAAACCCATATATGACATCCAAACATAACATGCAGCAGCAAAAAAAAGGGTACGCACAGATTGAAAAAAGAGAGAGTTAAGTCGAGCTTCGAGTTCGTGGTTTCTTATTGTGATTATTTTCTTTTCGTGAATTAATTTTCACATGAGCTACCATTTAATTTTATTGTATGATTTATTTTTATAATTATATAAGACGTGATTCTGAATCTTATGTATGTTTAATTTTAGCATTATAATATTGAAATCTGTTTGAACCTTTTATATCATTAAATTTAGAAATAAAATTGTATTACGTGTGATTATTTCTTGCATCATTATCGAAAGTTTTTGTGCTTGTGCCTTATTAATTTTGATGAATTCTCTGTTGAGTTGTGTTCAAAGAAGTGATAAGTTATTTTTGTGCAATAATATAGGTGATGCTTTTATCTTTTGAGTGCTATTTTAGCTTTGTTTTTTAAAATAAATAAATATAATATAATATATATATATATATATATAAAATAAAAAAAACTAATAAGAAAATTTCAAAAGTGGGTAATAAATATTGTGTGCATGTTTATGATGAAATGATATTATTATTACTATTATTATTATTATTATTATTATTTTGATCTGTGGTAGTTCGGCACCACTTGATTCACACTTAAAAATTGGCAAACTATTTTTTGTAGGTAAATTTAGATACGTTGAAAATGATTTCAATTAAGAATGTGGTTACACATCTTCTTTGAAACACTTAAAAGAAATTCAAGGATGCAGTGACGCACCTTGACCAAATTGTTTTAATAATTAATTTTTATTAATTCAAACCAAGAGGTGTAAATTGAGATTATTAGGTGTGATGCACTCGAGAGGAAAAGACAATTATGTCTCTAATCGTGAAGACCAAGAATGCGGTTACGCATCTAGGTCGAGACTTAATAAAAGTTCAATAAATAAAAAATACGAGCAAATCATGACCTATAAAAATATATCCAAAAGATAGTTAAAATTAGTGTAAGTTAATAAAAGCGATCGTGCTAGAACCACGGGATTCGAGGGATGCCTAATACCTTCCCCTCAGTCAATTGAATTCCTTACCCGAATTTTCAGTTCGCAGACCAAATAAAGAGTCATTTCCTTTTGGTTAGAGATTAAACAAATAGGTGACTTGGAACAGCATAACTCAATTCCAAGTGGCGATTCTAAAAAATAAAAATAATCTCTATTCAATACTGTCATTTAAATTGGAAAAACCCTTCTGCCGGTCTGAAAAAGGATGTGACATCTCTGGCGACTCTGCTGGGGAATAACCAGAATTTGAGCTTTATTATATTGATTTTTACTTAATCTTATTATTATTTTTGATATATTGTGTATAACGGTCTTATATGCTATTTGTTGCTCATTTATTGTTTTGATATTGTTGAATTGTATTATAGATTGTCTTCTTTCACGCATCTATTCTTACTTTCTAAAAAAATACTTCACGCACGGTCACAGGAATGCAGCTATGCATCCTACTTTCTATTGAGATAAAGTTGTAGTGTCTTGACACACAGTGAAGGATTTTTAGTCACATATCTTAGGCGGGGTTGGATCAGAAATGAAGTTGGAATAGCGTGCTACCGATAAGTTGCCCCTCCCTGGCTCGGTTGTCCATTTGAGTAAGCCAGTCTAGACACATATCTCCTTTAGGTCATGGTTACCACTAGTAGGCTCCACTTATTTACATTTAGTGACTTGAAACAAGAATTGAGTCCGTCTAGGACAAGTATTCATCTCTTACTTGACCACTTAGATGATTTTCTATGCTACATGAAAATGCAGTTATTTAGAAAGTCTTTATAAGTTGACCCATTTTAGTGTGATTAGTGTAGTGAAAAAAAAGTTACCTTTCAATTTTTTTTAAAAAAAGAGAAAACACAAAAATATTTATTCTTTTAGATGTTATTACACATTTCTTATAAATAAAATAAAATTTTTTGCACAACTTAATAAAAGAACAAATTTTATTCAGGTTTCTTTTGTAAAGTTAATAAAAAAAAAATCAAAATATTTTGCTTTCATTATACTTATAAAAATAATACATTTGTCAAGTCAAGTTTCAATATGTAAAAGCTTTTTCCTGTCCAGTCTGAACGAACTACGCACACCTGATTTTCACCTTGATGATATACGTAGGCAACCCTCCTCGGGTTCGGTGATCCTTATTCAAAATTTAAAAAAATAATATATGTATTTCTTATTAAAAATAATAGTGTGTTTATGATCTTCCAGAACTACGTTTGACATGATTCTTGTTTTGACAAGATACGTAGGCAGCCTTATTTTGATTTTCGGTCCAACAATGGAAAAAGTTAGAAATTCCTCGTCACAAAAACTAGGGAAAAAATTTTTTAAAAAAAAAATCAAAGTTCAAATAAAAGTGTTTCTCTTCCTTATTTTAAAATCTAAAAAAAAAAGATGAAAAATCTGTTTCGGGTACGACATTTTTTCAAGAAAAAATTTTAATCTAGAAAATTTGACTTGATTGGTACCAACATGTTTAGGAATGTGCATAAGAAAAAAAAAGTGTTAAACTATTTGGCAATACAGGCCAACTTTGTTGTAACCTATCGACTTCTTTTGGTATCTCTTGATATCTTTATGTAATACTTGAGAAATTATCTTGTTTAAAGTTAAGGCATAAAACAATTCGACCTCATTGTTTCATGTGCATTGTGTGGTGAGTTTTAGATATAAAATTTTAAGGCATGACTTTGTTGATCTAGAACTTAGCCCGAATGTTGGTTGAGGTGAAATTTCGAGCAACAATTAAGTTGGGAAAGGATTATAGGCTTTCTTTGATACGATTGTGCCTTTCAAGCCTACCAAATGACATGTTACCCATAAAACTCCCATTTTGAGCCTGAAACCTTTTTATTTGAACAACCACATCTTAGCATATATTCTTTGGAGTGTATAAATGCACTATTTCTTGGTCCCACCTCCTTGAGCGCACTGTCAATTATCTACACAGTGCCAACGACTTAAGTTGGGTAACAAAGTGAAAAGGTCAAATATGTGAAGGTCCAAGAAAAATGACAAAAAAAGGTAGAATGAAAAAATGAAAAAAAAAACCTCCAACAAAAAGGAGAGAAAATGAAAAAAAGAAGAAAATAAATGAGGAGAAGCTTTCAAGAAAACAAAGGTCAAATGCAAAAATGAAAAACTATTGAGAGCATAGTGCAAATTTTAAGGTGGAAATAGTCACTTTATCCCAAATGAATATCCTACCTTTCCCTAAGCCTACATTACAAGACAATGACAAGTCCTATTTGATCTCATTTTTTGTGTTCTCACATTAGTGGATACGTACATAAGGGCCAAGCATATGGTATCTCAATCTCATGCGATGAACATCTTTCTGAGTGTGAGTGAACTCTAAACCGTCCTAGGATCGGAACACTTCTATTGTGTGAAGTAGGACTTCATTTGTTGTGAGGAAACTTGAAACATGAGGATATGAATAATTCTATCCCTTAATTTAGGTAAGATGAACACATCTTGTAAATACTTAAGTATATTCGAGATACCATTTGAAACTATAGGGATTACTCAAAGTTAACCTCAAATTTGTCTGAAAGTAGTTGAAAGTGATTCATATGCATCATACTAATTGTTGGTACCAACTAAAGTCAAAACATTATCAACCATGAACTAATTCACTTCTCAAAAGATGTATTTTGTAGGAAAAATCAAGAAAAAGAAAAATATTTTTCTATTTTTATGAATTACGTTTAACCTGATTCTTGCTATACAAGATACGTAGGAAGTCTTACAATGAGTTCGGTCTCACAAATTAAAATTTTATATCCTTGAAGAATGAAATTGGATCATTTTTTTTACAAAAAATAAATCAGAAAAATGATAAATTAAAAGGGGTTTCAAAGTTCCTCAATTTAAATACTGGACATATTTTTATTTGTTTAAAAAAATCACTCTCATTACTAGGGAACAAACACCCTATTTGCATTTTGACCTTAGGGAATAAACACCCTAGATACATCATCTTTCATTTCTAGGGAATAAACACTCTAGTTGCATTTTGACCTTAGGGAACAACACTCTATCATTTCTCATTTATAGGGAACAAACACCCTAGTTGCATTTTGACCTTAGGGAGCAAACACCCTAGAGATACCATCTTTCATTTCTAAGGAACAAAAACCCTAATTGCATCGATGTCTTGCATTATTCTTTTGATATAAGTATTTCTCATTTATGCTAATAGCTTAAATAATATTTTTCTGGTGTAAACTAGGAAAAATATAATGTTGTGGTTATTCTATTTGATGATTCTGTTAAGAGAGATCTTCCTAAGTAATTGGAATTAGTATAGGAGGACCCTCCTGGACAATGGGATTTTAGTATAGTAGGACCCTCCTGGACAATGGGAATTAGTGTAGAAGGACCCTCCTGGACAATAGGATTAACTGTAGCAGGACCCTCCAGGACAATGGGAATTAGTATAGTAGGACCCTCTTGGACAATGGGAATTAGTCTAGCAGGACCCTCCCGGACAATGAGATTTAGTGAGCAGGACCCTCCTGGACAATGGAAATTAGTATAGCAGGACCCTCCTGGACAATGTGATTTACTATAGCAGACCCTCCTAGACAATGGAATTTAGTGTAGCAGGACCCTCCTACACAATGGGAATTAGTATAGCAGGACCCTCCTGGACAATGGGATTTAGTGTAGTAGGACCCTCCTGGACAATGGGAATTAGTACAGCAGGACCCTCCTGGACAATGGGATTTAGTGTAGCAGGACCCTCCTGGACAATGGGATTTAGTGTAGCAAGACCCTCCTAGACAATGGAAATTAGTATAGCAGGACCCTCTTGGGCAATGAGATGTAGTGTAGCAGGACCCTCCTGGACAGTGGGATTAGTAGGACCCTCCTCATAATGGGATTAGCAGGACCCTCCTCATAATGGGACTAGCAGGACCCTCCTCATAATGGGATTAGCAGGACCCTCCTGGACAATGGGATTAGCAGGACCCTCCTCATAATGGGACTAACAGGACCCTCCTCATAATGGGATTAGCAGGACCCTCCTGGAAAATGGGATTAGTAGGACCCTCCTCATAATGGGATTAGCAGGACCCTCCTCATAACGGGACTAACAAGACCCTTCTCATAATGGGACTAGCAGGACCCTCCTCATAATGGGATTAGCAGGACCCTCCTACATAATAAGATTACCAGGACCCTCCTATATAATGGGATTTAGATTAGTAGGACCCTCCTACATAATGGGATTAGTTTAGAAGGACCCTCCTACATAATGGGATTAGCTGGACCCTCCTACATAATGGGATTAGCAGGACCCTCCTACATAATGGGATTTAGATTAGCAGGACCCTCCTACATAATGGGATTAGTTTAGAAGGACCCTCCTACATAATGGGATTAGTAGGACCCTCCTACATAATGGGATTTAGTTTAGGAGGACCCTCCTACATAATGGGATTTAGTTTAGCAGGACCCTCTTACATAATGGGATTTAGTTATTTTCTCCTAGGATAAACACTTCCTAGTCTGAGACCGTTATTTTTTATTTTCTCCTAGGATAAACACTTCCTAGTCTGAGACTTTTTATTTTTCTCCTAGGATAAACACTTCCTAATCTGAGACCATTATTTTTCATTTATCTCCTATGATAAACACTTCCTAGTCTGAGACCGTTATTTTTTTATTTTCTCCTAGGATAAACACTTCCTAGTTTTACACCGTTATTTTTTATTTTCTCCTAGGATAAACACTTCATAGTCTGAGACCGTTATTTTTTATTTTCTCCTAGGATAAACACTTCCTAGTCTGAGATTGTTATTTTTCATTCTCATAGAATAAACACTTCCTAGTCTGAGACTATTATTTGTTCTTTTCTCCTTGGATAAACACTTCCTAGTCTGAGACTTTTATTTTCTCATCTTCTCCTAGGATAAACTTTTCCTCGTCTGAGTTTATTTTTAAAAAAAAACTTACATCTGCTAATAACTCACAAAAAAATTTCAGTGAAAACTGAGGCAAAATTTTTATTTGTTTCTTTGTTTGTGATGGTTTTCAGGTTTCTTCAAGCGAAACATGGATTTGAAATTTAAGAACAAAGTTTCAACTATTTTCAGAATGATCAATCCCCATGATAGCCAGAATCAGCTTCTTCAATGCATGTAGCAGCCTGACTTCCTGACATCTATTTATATTCAGCTGCTGATCAAGAAAACATGCAGTCATTCAAGAATATATTCGAATTTTCATTTTCAAGAGTGTCAAAAGCTCACTCTAAGTGGCAAGTTAAGCCTCAAATTCAATTCAAGATCAAGATACTCATCCAAAATATTTAAAGTGATGTCTGAAAGTCAAGACTCAAGTGTAAACTCAAGAGAAGCTGGATAGATAGGAGCTTGTATTTTTATTTTCCTTTTGACTATTAACTTTCATTTTTTTATATAAGGATCGGAGCCTCGATGGAACCTCACTTAACTTCCAACTCATCACCGCTTCTCCTTGAACTTCACGTGACTTGATTCCCTTATAACTCAGGATATGTAGGATGCCCAAAACCAAAACTCGGTCGCACAAATTTTTCCTTCAAATACAAGTCCGGTCAAAAAATTTCACGTTATCTACTTCTTTGTTTGAAAACTCTCCGTGTTTCCAGTCAAAGAGGGGCAAACTGTAGACACGTAATTTTTTACCGAACTTAAGGTCTTACATCATTTTTAATACATAAATATTGCTTTTATATATAAATTAGATATTTTTCTTTTATCTTATTTTAGTAAGTTTATTTTAAAAAATTTGAAAATAAAAAAAAAGATATGTTTTATTTTTATTTTAGTTTATTAAATAAGCTAGTATTTCTTATTTATAATTTATTGTTAGCTACTCAATTTTTGTTAGTTTAAAAAATATTATATTATATTATATTATATTATTAAAAAAAAACTAAAACTAACCCCATTACCCTCACCCCCACTTCACCTTAACCCACACTTCCCCCCTCACACTACACACGACACACACAACACAGCACACACATACACCTATATTACAACAAAAAAAAGAGGAAAAAAGGCATCTGCAAACAAAAACAAGAAACCCACAAAAAATCACAAGCTGGAAACAAAAAAAATATTTACCTGCACTCACTTTGTTTACTTTCTCACCCCTTTATTTTCCTCACATCACAAACCCATTTATGACATCCAAACATAACATGCAGCAGCAAAAAAAAAGGGTACGCCCAGATGAAAAAAAGAGAGAGTTAAGTCGAGGTTTGCTTCGTGGCTTCGAGTTCGTGGTTTCTTATTGGGATTGTTTTCTTTTCGTGAATTAATTTTCACATGAGGTACCATTTAATTTTATTGTATGATTTATTTTTAAAATTATATAAGGCGTGATTCCAAATCTTATGTATGTTTAATTTTAGCATTATAATATTGAAATCTGTTTGAACCTTTTATATCATTAAATTTAGAAATAAAATTGTATAACGTGTGATTATTTCTTGCATCATTATCGAAAGTTTTGTTGCTTGTGCCTTATTAATTTTGATGAATTCTCTGTTGAGTTGTGTTCAAATAAGTGATAAGTTATTTTTGTGCAATAATATGGGTGCTGCTTTTATTTTTTGAGTGCTAACTTAGCTTTGTTTTTTTAAAAAAATAAATATAATATATATATATAAACTAATAAGAAAATTTCAACAGTGGGTAATAAATATTGTGTGCATGTTTATGATGAAATAATAATATTATTATTACTATTATTATTAGTATTATTATTATTATTGTGATCTGTGGTAGTTCGGCACCACTTGATTCACACTTAAAAATTGGCAAACTATTTTTTGTAGGCAAATTTAGATACGTTAAAAATGGTTTCAATTAAGAATGTGGTTACACATCTTCTTTGAAACACTTAAAAGAAAGTCAAGGATGCGGTGACACAAATTGTTTTAATAATTAATTTTTATTAATTCAAACCAAGAGGTGTAAATTGAGATTATTAGGTGTGATGCACTCGAGAGGAAAAGACAGTTATGTCTCTAATAGTGAAGATCAAGAATGCGGTTACGCATCTAGGTCGAGACCTAATAAAAGTCCAACAAATAAAAAATGCGAGCAAATCATGACCTATAAAAATATATCCAAAAGATAGTTAAAATAAGTATAAGTTAATAAAAGCGATCGTGCTAGAACCACGGGACTCGAGGGATGCCTAATACCTTCCCCTCGGTCAACAAAATTCCTTACCCGAATTTCTAGTTCGCAGACCAAATAAAGAGTCATTTACTTTTGATTAGGGATTAAACAAAAAGGTGACTTGGAACACCATAACTCAATTTCAAGCGGCGACTCTGAAAAATAAAAATAATCTCTATTCAATACCGTCACTTAAATTGGAAAAACCCTTCTGCCGGTCCGAAAAGGGGTGTGACATCTCAAAAAGACTTGAACTAAAGTGGCTAAAACAATCATCTTATGGTGGCACATAGTTATGGGATTAATATATTTCTATTAGAAACCCGACATTTACTAACGACAAAGCCTCAATCTCAATATCCTCTCAGTGCTAAGTAAAAATTCCACGGAATACTCATCAACCTCATTCATTTCATCATCCATGGAAAGGCACCACTAAGCAACCAATTCAAGATAAAGTTCATTTATAATAGCTCCTTAACCTTGATTCAACTTAGGTGAGAAAACGTTTCAACCATACGAATCCTTTTGTGAGAAAACCTTTCACAACAATAAAAACAACAATGATACTTTACTATAAACGCATCCTTAATTCATTTATATCGACTTCATAAAATAACATGCATATCTTCATAAATTCATCTTTCATATTTCATAAGCTTCGTCATATGATCATAGTCTAAGAATCATGGATCAAACATGGGTTCATGTGTATTCAACTTTTAAAAACATATAATTACTTCAATTCATGCATAAAATGTTAGAAATCAATCAATTGAATCATAATTGAAAAGGATCCATGAAGATTGATTAAAATCTTAACTTTGATTTAAGAATCTAACTTGTAAAATTGGAGATTTTAGGCTCATGGGGAAAGGACTCCATGGGTTAATACTAACATACCTTAGAGTTCAAAGCCCAATTCCTATGGTGAGTTGGAATTCCTGAAGCCAAACCCTAGCTTTCTCCTTCCTTAGCTCTTGAGAGAATTTTGGGGGTGATCTTAGACGGACTTTAGGAATTTAGGAGAATAATAGTAAAGGGCTAATTTTAGGACTTAGAGTAATTATTAAGGGATTAGGATTGGGACCAAAACAACCTAGCTGAGGCATTAATCACTTATGTAAAAGGCTAAAATTAAATGTCGGACCCTTCTACGGTTTGGACACTACAGACTGTATTGGTCAACCGAAGCAAAGTGTAGAAACTTTTAAAATTGGAGAAACTTTGACAGAACTTGTATACGGCTTGTAGATATCTCTACGAACCGTAGACACCAACCATAGAAACAAACTTAATCCTCAAAATTTCACAAAGTCTAGGACTCACCTACGAGAACTATCTACGACTCGTACAATGGTTTATAGGCTCTCTTGTTCAACCGTAAAAAGAGGTACTAGGACTTGAACCTGAAAATAAATTAATTTCCCTCTTCCTAAAGTTACAATCTACGACCCATAGAAGCTTCCACTGTCCATAGATGGGACCCGTACACACCGCATGCAGCCCAAAAATCCCATCCCTTTCTTTTCCAAATCCGATGTGTTATAGGTTTCAATGTCAATAAGAGGCCAAGTACCTTGGGGATGGATTTGTGAACAAGATGAGATTCCAATAGGAATTGTAACAAATTCATGAGACAATTTACAATTTTTGGCTTCAGTACATTTTTTAAGATCATACTCTTGGCCATGAGTTTTATGTAAATTGGAATACGGATCATCATGGGAGAAGCAGTTCCGATGTGTGGGGTAAGACTATTTGTTTCTCCACTAAAATATAAAATATATTCTTAGTTTCCCCTCATTGTGAGTTCGTTGGATATAAGAGGTTAAAAGAAACATCCCTTTATTGAAATATATGCCACAACCTATGCGGTGTAACCTTTACTGTGAGGTGGGATCATAACAAAGACATGGGTAGACACACCACCCTTCACTATTCTCACTTAAACTGAGAAGCTAAGGTGTGGTTGAAAATAGTGTGTAGTCTGTTATTTTCTTGAAGGCACACATCAGAGGTTACTAGGGACTTGTGTTGTTATACATATTGATGAAGGGTATGACGGTGAATGATGGATCGATTCTTTTACATAACATTATAAAGTTCCCAAAAAATAAAAGGTAGAGATTCTGCTTTATGAGTTTGGTGGCATGTTCACTTAGTTCTGAGGGGGTTGAGAAAGAGGTCTGTGATTTGTGCCTACCTGTTTTTCAACATAGTAGATGTGACTAAAACTAAGGCTCGAGATACAACGCATAGGTCTATGGTGTATCCTATAGATCGATAGGCTAGAGATGATAGTTAGATGGATCACATATTTGAGATAGTTGAATTGTATTTGCGAATAGGTGGTCACCCCTTTAGTGATGTGTAGATGGAGAACTTGGCATAACGCTATCTATTGACGGATAGTGCGATGTATATGTGTAAAGTGGGTCTGGCTTTTGAAGTGCTATTAAGCGATTATGAAGAAAATATGGATGATACGGACCATGATGGTGATGAAGATGATGGTTATGAGGGTGAAGCATCCCTTACGGTGCTGCATGGAGCAACAAATGTGGTAGATGATCAGGCTGATGATGATGGTGATGAGGACCATAGGCTTAAGGGAGTCTTTATTTCACTCTATACTTTTTGTTCTGATCTTGTTGCAGTGGAACAATGCCTTGTTTCAATGTGCAGTACGAGATGAACTTCCGTGTTAATAAGTTTACTACTTTATTGACTCTTTTTGTTTTTAGGATAAATTCCTCAGCTTTTGTTTTTGGTTCTTTTCGTGAGAATAGTACCTTTGAACTGACTAGGATGTTTTGGTTGTTATTTTGGTAGTAAAATTTTTATGTGATTTGTTGAGACGTAGAGTCTTCCTAAAAGTGGTTGCTCCCTATGATGGATTGATGAAGACCATATTAATGCACTAAGGGGTTGTTTAGTAGAGTGTATAAAAATAATGTTAAATAGAGCGTATTCACAATGCTTCCATTCGTTATGGTTGTATTAGTTATGCATATACTTTTTCTTATGCATTGTTTGTTTTGGTTTATTAAAAATAGCATGTATTGTACAAAAAAAATTATTTACAAAAATATCCCCTACAATTAGGGTGAAAAAGGATGCAAAAGGATTTTCGAGGTGTAATTATGTCTTTAAAATGCTAATGCATGCATTAAATTCCTGTGCATTACTATTACCTAGAAATCTATGGTATTAGTTATATATTCCCCAATACACAATAGAGTGTATAACTAATGCTTGAGTGTATAACTAATGCAAGCATTAGTTATACATAGCATGAAAAAGTACACCAAACAAGGTACTACTAATACATAAAACTAATGCATGCATTAATTTTATTAATACTCTCTACCAAATGACCACTAAGTAGTGAAGCGAAAGTTGAACAAATGATAGAGTGGAGTGAGGAAAAAAATCTTAAGTGGTGAAAGATGATTTAGGTGAAAAGATCCAGAAATGTAATTGCATAAGTACTTGTTACATACACAAAAAAAAATGTAAATGAACACTTTCAGATCTTCAAATAAAAAAACATTGCTAGCAAGTGCTTGATTTTCTAGGGGCAACGTTGAAAAGACAAGAGGAGGGTAATTAAGAGGTGTGAGGCAAAAAAGAGGAAAATGTTTAAAGTGTCCAAATGTTTTATCAAGTGCATTAAGGAGGAAATTTGATGAGTCCGAGATTTTGACTCATTTAGGGCTTTGTTTTGATAGTATAAGTGTCCTCAAATACCTAATTTATGTTCTAAACTAATGTTAAAGTGTTGATTTGCAACATTACAGGCTAAAGAACAAGGCAAAGACATTACCGGATAAAAATGAACTAACAAGCTGAAGAAGTGAAGAAAAGCGATCCTGGTGATCGCCAAGACCACTCGGTGAACCGCCTAGTTGCTCTTTAGCTCGCCCAAAGTTCCAGCGTACCAGCCTTGGGGAAAAAACAAGTTGGCGACAGAAATGGATAATCGGAGAATCATCAATCCACTCCGCGACAACAAGTTGGATCGCCCAAAGTTACAGGATCTGGGAGGCTGATAACCAATTCAGAATGGCAATGGAATGGAGAAAAGGGCAGATCGCCGAACCACTCGGCGAGGCGCGACTTATTCCGCCGAATTGACTTTCAGGCCAAAAAGTGGGAAACTATAAATTGGAATTGAAAAGGAAAATTGAAGGAGTTCTGAGTTCTGATTCCCCTAGTTCGAGTTTTAGAGTTTTCATCTAGTTTTTCAGTTCCTATTGTAAACTTGGAGGATTTCTAAGCTTAATTGTGAGGATTTGTATTGGGTTTTTGAATTTAACCATTTTGGAACATTGTAAAGGCTTGGAGACTCTTACCCAGCTGATGGCCAATCGAGTTGATAATTGTTTTTACCTTTTTATGATGTTTAGCTAAAACTCCAATTCTTGGGGTGTGATCATGTGATTATGGGTTGAATTATCTTATGGGTATTGTTATTTACTAATTTTAATGCTTAATTTAAGTGGGTTTAATCATTAGCTGTGTTTTAATCTAAGAATTGTAGTTGTAAATGTAATTCTAGTTTAGAGTTCTGGGCTTGCTTGAGAGAGAAGATTTAGAACCAAAGCTTTTGATTAATGATTGTAGTTATTGGGTTGATATGGGTTTAGCTAAAAAGATTAAATCCTAAATCTAATTCTACCCATCTAGCTCGAGAGAGTGGATGAATTAAGGTGTGGGCTGTTCTTATTTGAATCCGATGTAATTGACTGGTAGGCAAAGAGGTAAAGAAAGGGTTAGCTGAGTTGTAAATAAAAAAGCAGGAAGAAGTCGACATTATAACATACTTCTTCATTATCAACTCCAACTAGGAAAAAGAGTGACGCATATCGCCTATAGACAATTTTGTAGGTACGATGCTCCACAAATGAACACTGTTTTGAAATGCAGGAAAAAGATAATCTACACGAAAGATTGGAACAAAGAAATTCAGAACCAGAACATGTTATGCACATTCACAAACACAATAAAGAAAAAAGAATTTTACACAGAAGTAATAAGCTTAGAAAAAGATGAGAAAGCAGAAAGCTGACTAGTATACAAGTAAATTATTTTTAAGGGATCTGTCATGGAGGTTCATTTCATTCTCTATTCTGGTCGCATTAGCAGCTAGATGTTGCACAAATGTCTACTGAATTACAACATTTGAACTCCTAGTGATAGAAAAACTAAGAATTGAAAGACCCATGAGCTGTGACTGACTGCAATTAATCCAAACAAAAAATTCGGAACCTGTTGTTCGTTGCGGGCAAGGCATTTGTGTACAATTTCACCCTCAAGAGCACGTCTTTCTTCAAGTGTGAGGTATTCGTAATACTGGGCAAGAGGAGTTTGTCCTTGCTTATTTACCATTAGTATGAATCTGATCCCCATGATTACCTGATCCAATTCCAAATTCGATCTTCAAGTAGATTTTCCCATTTTCAAAACTACTCAGAAAAGAACCGCACTAACGTTACAAAATAGAACAATCACGGTATTTTACAGATCTAATCAGAAAATAGAAAAAAAATAGTAAAATGAACAGATAAACATAAGCAAAACGGAGATAAAAAATCTGGAAAAAAAAAACTAAACGATCTATATGTAGCCATTAGAGAAAGAGAGAGATTATACCTTGAGGAGAAGAACGAGGAGATGATGATGAGAAAGAGGGGTGAAAGGGTTGGCTGCCTCACTGACCTATTTTTGCGAATACTTTTGTAGGAATTTGACTTTTAATCCCTACTTCGCGGGCGCATGATTCCATTTTACGACCTCTTTGAAATTTCTAACTTCTATTGAATTTAAATATATAACTTTAAATTTTTTGAAATAAATTTATATATTTAAAAATTATATTAAATCAAATCATATCATCATCATATATATATATATATATATAAAAGAGAACTCTGGGCCCGCCTACGTGACGCCACCACAAATCAGGATTCCCTTTTAATATATTTATTTCCAAAACTAGCCTTCTCCTTTCATGAAAAGTTATGACTTTTATGAAAAGTTGTGAATTTAATGAAGAGTTGCGACTTTTATGAAAAGTTGTGACTTTTATGAAAGGTTGTGACCTTTCTGAAGGGTTGCAACTTTTTCAAATAGTTCTGACCTTTCCGATAAGGCACAATAAACATATGTTCACACTACCCTTTGTTGTCTATAAATAGAGGGATTTCCTCTCATTTTAAAACAATAAAAATTCTGAACTTCTTCAACCTCTAGTTCCAAACTACGTACCCCCGTAGGATTGTCTTAAATGGCCTAGCTAGTGGATCCACATATAGCATATGATATGATACGAAGGTCTACCTTGACAAGTAGACTCTCCCTTTTTCGATGTGAGAGTTACATCAGATTCCATGTTATAGCCCTCAGCCCTATTTACAAGCCTTACAGACCCATAATATCTTACATGAACTAGGTTATGTGATGATTGAAAAATATGGGTAAACCTATGGGACAAATCTTGCATGTGTTTCTCTTTTGAGAGAGTGAGAGTTGCATTGATTCCTTACACCTTTGTTGATTTTCTTTGTGAGAGCATGAAATCGTTCTTGATGTAAGGTCAATTGAATGCATTTGTTGAAACATGTTCTTGCATTAGATAAGAAGCTAAAGTGTGCTTGAGATTGTATTGAGACAAGCTAGTCATTATTTGAAGATTTTTTCAAAACTTACATTACAAATCTTTAGACTAAAACACAAAGTATATAATAATACACATCCGTTATACAATAATATACAAAATTTTCATATTCTTTTTATGAAAAATTGATATATAATATTATAGACCAATTTATAAAATTATGCAAAATTATAAAAGATATTTACATACTCATACACAATCTTATATCTTATAAAAGAGGATCTTAGGGCCGGTTATGTGGCCGCTTCTAAGGCCTCCAATGCTATTTTTCTTAAATTATGTTTTTATCATTTTTGAAACCTAATATTTATAATTAATTTATTCCACTCAAAATTTACGTCTAATAAAGATTTGTTGCGGCCTTTCGTTAGAAAACCCAAAAGTCTAATTAACTTTTCAATTGTTTGATTTGATCTTATTATGATTGTTTTGACTCAATAACATGTTTTCCAATTGATTTCATATAAACCCATATATTTTTCAAAATTTTGACTATGAACTCTAAAACACATAAATTTATGAAGAAGTTATGAATCCATGAATGATACTTTCATGAAAATTATGAATGATTTATAAAAAAAAATGTTTTGTGATCTAGGTTGCTTTAAGATGAGTATAAATGAATTATGAAATGTTTTCTCACATGAAGGAATCATGATTAGCAAAAGGTTTAAGGAGCTACTCTATGATGTTTTAAGCTTAAATTAGTAACTTAATTGTGCATTTCCATGTATGATGATATGTTTATGAATATGACTATTTCGTTGGAATTTAACTTAGCACCGAGAGAACTTTGAGGTGGAGGCTCAAATAGGATAGTCTTTAGTAGCAAACTCTAGTTCCAAACTACGTACCCCCGTAGGATTGTCTTAAATGGTCTAGCTAGTGGATCTACATATAGCATATGATATGATACGAAGTTCTACCTTGACATGTAGACTCTCCCTTTTTCGATGTGAGAGTTACATCGGATTCCATGTTATAGCTCATATGATCTATTGTCGATTAAATCTAATATCCCAAAAAATGAACTAAGTTACTTTCAAGGTTTAACAAGATTTCCTTATGATTTTAAGATGCATTGACCATGTTCATGATTTATGATTCTTTTTTAAAGGTTAGATTAAGTTTATACCTTTCTTAAAGATGTCTTAAATCTCCTTCGAGGACGAATGTTCCCAAGGGGGAGATAATGTAACACCTCGGAATCAAGAGGGCTAGGGAACGGGCCAAACAGGAGGTCACCAACCCAAAACTGACCCATGGGACCCTCTATGTAGCCCTTGACGGGCCTTGAAGGGGACCACAACTCATGGTGGTGCTCGTGAAGAGCTTTCAGAACCTGACCAAGGTGGGTTCCCCTCTCATGAGCCCCTAGAAGGCCCGTGGTGAGCCTCATGGACCGTGAAGCTGGTCGTGAGGAGGGTCAGGGCAACAAGGGTCCTCCCCAGATACTGGTCCAAGAACCACGACTGCTAGGACAACTCGTGGTCCCTTAGACGGGGTGTGGAAGCTCACGTGAAAGAGGTTGCATTAGCTTTAAGTTAGGGGGGCTTTTGGGTCTTTTCCAGATTAATTTAATTCAATCCCATGTTGTTTTGCCCTTAACCCAAGACCTTATATAAGTATTTTACCCCCAAATTTCTCCAATTAAGATCATTCTCTCAAATTCTCAAAAGAAGATCAAGTCTCCCTCTCAAATAATTCTCTCTCTAAAAGTTGAAGAAGAAAGCTAAGGTTTCAAGATCAAGCCTCCTAATCCTAAATTGAAGTCAAGCTTTTGGCACTAAGGTATGATGGTTTTAATACATGGAGCCCTTTCCTCCATAGAGTCCCAAAATTCTCCAATTTGTAAAGTTAGAAATCCCCAATTGAGTTAGGATTTTTCTTCCATGTTATGGGTTCTCTTAAATATTGATTTAATTGATTATTTTATGATCTTTCAAGCATGAATTGATATAATTCTATGATTTTATGATGAATCCTCATGAACCCATGCATATCCCATGTTTCCCAAGTTATTATGATCTAATGTGGGTTATGGAATTATGAAACATGAATTTATGATATCATGCATGTTCTCATGAAATTGATGTAAATGTTTTAAGGATGCTTTGAGAGTGAAGTATCAATGATGTTGTTGTTGTTGTGTTGTTGAAAGGATTTCTCATATACGCATGAAAGCTTGAATGTGAAAGGTTTTCTCACATAATAAGGGTTCTTAAGGTCGAAAGGCTTTCTCACCTAGAATGAACTAATGATAAGGAGCTAATCTAATATTGAGGCAACTGGCGATTACCCATGTCCTCCAAAGGCTAGGCAAGAGGCGATTACCCATGCCCTATGATGATAAGACAAGAGGCGACTATAAGACAAGAGGCGACTACCCATGTCTTATGAAAGTTAAGTTGAGATGAGTCTAATGAACATTCCGTGGAAGTTATGCTTAGCACCGAGTGGACAAGTGGCAATTACCCATGTACCATAAACTATGTGCAAACATAGGATGTGTCTAGATAGACATTAGCTAGTGGATCCACGTAAGCTAGAAAGTTCATGGTCTTACCTTGGCAAGTAGGGCAATCCTTTTTTGATGTGGGAGAAATCGGGTTCCATGTTATTAGCTCACATGGTCTTACATGTCGGTTAAGTCTATTTCCCACAAGTTATGAAGAATTATGGTTACTTAAAGAATTATCTAATATGGAATATAATGATGACTTTACTTGCATCGACCTTATTCATGAACTATGTTTTGAAACTCATGTCATGTATTTAACTTGGTCCTTGCATATTATGAAATGTCCCTTTTTAGTATGTTTTATATGTTTTTATGAATGACTATGATACTTGGTACATGTTTTGTACTAATGCATACTCTTGCCTACATTTCCCAAAATGTAGGGTCTGACATTCAGGGTTCTCTGTTTCGCTGCTAGAGGTCGTTGGAGAGATTCCGGGTTTGGTGAGTCCTCATGCTTTGAGGGCCGGACTTTTATAGCTTTCAGTCATTTTATTATTTTCAGACTTTGTACGTGACGCCAGGGTTACGTCCCGGTCACTCTTGATGTATTAGATGGCAAATGAGACTTTTTAGACTACCGCTTTACTTTGATACAACTCTTAGATGTTTCATCTTATCTCTTTGATTTTGTTATACCTTGTTATGCATGTTAAGTGGCTTGTGTAGGGTCTCTCAGGGTTTTGTACGCCATGTTACGCCTAGGGGTTACCTTGGGTCGTGAAAATTAGTTATACCTTCTTGTTGCACACCTTGATTATTAACTTGGACATGATTTTGATATTATACGGCTCATTCCCTTGTGATCACTATTGGTTTTGCCCTTGCATTTCCACCCCACTAGAAGTTAGGGTGATTCCTCTAACTTGGGTTATAAGTATTACCGCAATTTTTTGTTCCTCCACTTCTTTGTGCATTACCCATATAGTTCACGGAGTCCAAATTTGCTTCACATCACTCAGTCGCATGTTCTCCATTGCCGCAAACTCCGCACCATCCATAAGGTTGTTGTACAACATTCACTTGTGCTTGTTGTTGACCTATTGTGAGTTGATTGAACTACCTGGTAATGTGATGTTGCAACGCATCTAATTTTGCAGCTACTGTAGCTGCAGGATCAACTTCTAAAACTCCTATAGCCCTTTGCGCCGTGGTCCTTTGTATATCTCCATTTCATTTTGGGTTTCCCTCTGAGAGTTTGTCTAAGAGTTCAACTAGTTCATCATAGGTCTTTTCCGAAGCTTGCCCACCTGCTGCACTATTAAGAAGTACTCTTCCATTATATTCAAGACCCTCAAAGAAGGTGTGAGCTAGTACCTCATTTGCCTGATAATGATGTGGACAAGTATTTAGCATTTTTTAAATCGAGCCCATGCTCGGTACATGTCCTCTCCATTTCTCTGCTTGAAACTAAGGATTTCACTCCTCAACCTTGCAGTTTTTCCCGATGGGAAGAATTGACTTAGGAACCTCTTTGCTAAATAATCCCATGTAGTGATGGAATTTTGTGGCTCAGCATCCAACCACCGCCTTGCTTCTCCCAATAATGAAAATGGAAATAGAATCAATCTCACATAATCATATGTAGGGATGGCAATGGGGTAGGGCAGGGTAAGTTTAAAGCTATGTGGGGGGGGGGTTGAAGTAGGTTTCCTTAAAACTAATGCGGGGGGGGGGGCAGATTGCGGGTATATGTGATTTTATGCGGGTTCAAACTTAATTTTAACTTTTTACATGTTATAAGAGTGATAGAAGATTATTTATTAAGATAATTTCTTTAAAGCTACTAAAATATTCAGGATATTAAATGAAATGGTTCAATAAAAAATACTATAATTTCTTACATGTTTTCCAATTGACATCTAAAAAATAAATTTTTAAGTCACTATCCTATTAAATTAATACAACTTAATGAGAAAATGAATTTATTTTTATGAATTATATTTTCAGTATCAAACTTAACTAGAAAAAGTAAATATTAAAAAAATTATGCGGGGCGGGTCTATGCGGGGTGGGCTGAAAATGAAAAAAGTTGTTATGCGGGGAAGGGCGGATTAAAAATTTAACGGGTTAAGCTCAACCCGCACCA